>NAVB01000860.1:0-22770 GCA_002179805.1 Acanthamoeba lenticulata
TTTTTCTATTTGTATTAATTAATTTCATTTTAGGATCCAATCGGTGGGCAAGAAGCCGGTCGGCAACAACACGATGACGCCGTTCCACTGCGCGGCGATCAACCCCAACGTCAAGTACCTGAAGGAGCTGCTGGCGGCCAAGTCCGAGGACCGCCTGCCGGACTCGCAGAAGCGGCAGCCGATCCACTACGCGGCGGTCTGCACGGGGAGTGACCCGCTCAAGTTCCTGCTCGAGCGCGGCATCAGCCACACGGAAGTCGACGTCGACCTCCACACGCCGCTCATGCTCGCCGCCCAGTGGGGCCGCCTCGACAACATCACGCTCCTGCTCGACTGGGAGACGAAGAAGAACGAGGAAAAGAACGAAGACGGCGAGGAAAAGAATGAAGACGGTGAGGGCGAAGACGACGAGGACGAAGCGCCGCCCCGCAAGCCCAAGGCCAAGGCTGTGGCCTACATCGACACCAAGGCCAAGGGCACCCACTACACGGCGCTCCACCTGGCCGTCCGCAACAACCAGCCCGAGGCCGTCAAGCTTCTCCTCGAGCGCGGCGCCAACATGGAGGCCCCCGACGCCATGAAGATGACGCCGCTCCACCACGCTGCCGCCATGGGCTTCCTCGACGTCGCCAAGGGTGCGTTCATTCCTTGATCTTTTTCTTTTTCCCTTTTGTTTCCGAATTATTTCGAAATATTAACAAAAAATAATATAAAACAGTGCTGGTGGAGGCGCAGTGCAACATCGAGGCGGGCGACAAGCTCAAGCGCACGGCCGTCATCCACGCCGCCCGCAACGGTCAGCTCGTCCTCCTCAACTACCTCCTTCGCATGGTACGCTTTTTCTTTTTCTTTTAAATTTGAAGCGAAAAATAATATGGAATGTGATGAATGCAGAGCGCCGACGCGAGCACGGCCGACTCGTCCAACAACACGGCGGCGCACTACGCGGCGGCCTTTGGCTGGCTGGAGTGCCTGCAGCTGCTGATCAAGTGCGGGGCCGACCCCAACGCGCCCAACGACTGGAAGACCACGCCGCTGGGCATCGCCATGCAGAAGGGCCACATGGCCGTGGCCGACTTTTTGCTCGAGCAGCCCACGGTCGACGTCAACATCCGCGACGACGACGGCAAGACCCTCGTGGCCCAGATGATGGAGGCCGTCACCGAGGTCACCCTCAAGCAGCTCACCTACCTTCTCGAGAAGAAGGCCGCCGCCGACGTCACCACGCCCGACGCCCAGGGCTTCACGCCGCTCCACCACCTCGCCGCCAACTACAACCCGCACCGCGTCTTCCAAGACGACAATAACAACAACAGCAGCGACGACGACGGCGATGACGACGATGCTGAAGAGAACAGCTCGATGGACGAGGACAAGGACGAAGATGAAGACGAGATGGAGCAGGAGGACGAGGACGAGGAGGAGGAAGAAGAGGAGGAGGAGGAGGAGGATGATGATGAAAAGCCGAGGAAGAAGAGCAAGGCCAAGGCCAAGGCCAAGGCTACGCCCAAGAAGGCCGCTAAGAAGGACGATGGCGCCAAGTCCAAGGAGAAGGACGAGGAGAAGAAGAAGAAGAAGAAGACCAACTGGAGCGTGCCCCTCGCTCAGGTGCTCATCAAGCACGGCGCCGACGTTAATGCCGTCACCTCCGTACGTGGATCTATTTTATTTTATTTTATTTTTAAAATATGATTTTAATACAAATAAAATACAAACAAAAAACACAAAAACAGGACAACCAAACGCCGTTCATGTTCGCGATGAACCACTACAACGAGGAGCTGCTGCACCTGCTGCTCCAGCACGGCGCCAAGCCCGAGTCGGCCTTTGACAAGACGACGGGCCAGAACGTGCTGCACCAGCTCACGCCGCACCTGATGTCGACCGTCAACTTGCTGCCGCTCCTCGAGCGCATCGCCACGGCCGCCGGCCCGGAGCAGTTCCGCGCGATGGCCAACCAGGCCGACGATGAGGGCTTCACGCCCTTCCTCCGCTTCGTCCAGCACTACGCCGAGTGGGTCCCGACCAACCTCACCCACCTCCGCGGCGGTACATTCCACACGCATTCCACACACACACACACACAAAAGACGTGCATTCTTGGGATGCCTGATGAGCCTCGCGGCCTGACTCGCGTGCACGTGTGCGGTGATGGCCAGGCGCGCGCACCAAGCAGACCGCCCGTAAGTCGACGGGCGGCAAGGCACCCCGCAAGATGGCCCGACCTGCCTTTGGATCGCCATTCGGCCATCATCATCAGGCCAACCAAAAGGGCACGGCGCTTTCGCTCGCTGCGCGCCATGCATTCTTTGCATTCTACATCATTTTAAATAATAATACTAATCATCATTTAAAATACTTTAGATGCCCCGATGACGCACGAGGAGAGGCAGCATTTGGAGCAGCTGGCGCGCGCCAAGTTCCGGACGCTGCTCGAGCGCTTCATTGAGCTGGGCGGCGTCAACCCGTCGCAGGCCGTGCAGAAGACCAAGGCCTGGCACGAGTGGGTCGCCAAGCGCAAGGAGGCGCAGGCCAAGGCGGCCGGCGGGGATGCCGACACCTCTGTCGACGCCGACGCCGAGGCCAGCATGCTCGACGCTTCCAAGCAGGACGACGACGACGACAACGACGAGGAGCAGGAGAAGAACGAAGACGACGATGGTGGCGACGAGGAGGACGAGGAGGACGAAGACGAAGATGACGAAGATAGTGACGGCAACGTCTTTGGGCATGGGTACCATGCCAAGAAGAAGAAGATGGCGTACGGGATGATGAAGTCCTTTGGCGCCAAGAAGAGCGTGCCCAAAGGCCACGGCGGCAACGACGGCTCGACGGACAAGAAGCCGCCGCCCTACGCGCCCGGCGTAGGCCTGCGCACGGCCCTGCACTACGCCGTGAGCCAGAAGGACCTCGAGCTCGTCCGCCTCCTCCTCGACAAGTACAAGGTCGACGTCAACGCGCAGGACCACGAGAACCGTGACACGCCGCTCCTCCTCGTCATCGTCCACAATCACAAGGTACATTCTTGGCATATTTCTATTTATGTTGATTTAAATCTAAATAACATTCCACGCATTCCAGGACGTGCTGCCGCTGCTGCTGGCGCACCCGGAGATCGACCTGAACCGGGCCAACAAGGCCGGCGCGACGGCGTTGCACCAGGCCGTGTCCAAGCAGAACGCGCAGTTTGTGACGGCGCTGCTGGCGCGGGGCACGTCCCTGCGCGTGGACGCGCGCGACCGGAACCAGCGCACGGCGCTGCACTACGCGCTGCAGCGCAAGCAGCTCGAGATCGCGCAGCAGCTGGTGGCCGCCGGGGCCGACGTCAACGCCGTCGACGACAACGGCCGCAACGCGCTGCACTACGCGGTCAACGCCGCCGACGTCGGCGCCGACGCGTCGTTCGAGACCGAGGACTTTTTGCTGAGCCACGGGGCCGAGGTCAACCGGCGCGACAAGCACGGCCGCGTGCCGCTGCACTACGCCTTCATCAAGATCGCGCAGGGCGCCGTCGAGGGCCAGACCAGCGCCGTGGACCCGATCGAGACCGTGTCGTCGCTCTGCGCGCTGCCGGAGCTCGAGATCGACCCGGCCGACGACCACGGCTGCACGCCGCTGCACTACGCGGCCCAGCGCGGCGCGACGACCTGCTCGCTGCTGCTGCTCAACCGCCGCGCCGGGCTCGAGCGCGAGGACCGCGACGGCAACACGCCGCTGGGCGTGGCCATCAAGAGCGGCCACGGCGACTACGCCATCATGCTCCTCCAGAAGGGCGCCGACGTGCGCCACCCGATCCACTACGTCTCGCGCGCCATGAAGCCGCAGAAGGACGCCGTCACGGGCCTCCCCGTCAAGGACCCCCGCACGGGCCGGCCGGTCGAGGTCGAGGTCGTCGTGGGCCGCCGCGCCCACTCGATGTTCTACGTGGCCGTCACCAACGGCTGGCAGGGCGTCTCCTACATGATGCTCGACGCCGGCCTGGACAAGCTCACGGCCCTCATCGACGCCATCAACACGGGCAAGTTCCAGCTCGTCGTCACCCTCCTCTCCAAGACCAAGGACGACGCCGTCGTCCGCGGCGTCGACGCCCTCGGCCGCAACCTCTTCCACCACCTCGCCAACTACGGCGCCGCGCAGAAGAATGACAAGAATGCCGACGACGACGATGATGAGGAGCATGAGGAAGAAGAGGACGAGGACGACGATGATGACGACGGAGGGCACAACAGCGCCAGCTTGGACGGCAAGTGGGCGCAGACGCTGGCTGAGAAGCTGCTCGCGCGCGGCGTCGACTTGGCCACGGCTGACGCCAAGGGCCGCACGCCACTGCACTACGCGGCCGCGCGGCAGCACTACATCCTCGTCTGGTTCCTCGTCGTCAAGCACACGGTCGACCCCGACGTGCGCGACAAGAAGGGCCGCACGCCGCTGGTCATGGCCACGCGCCAGCGCCACGTCGACTCGCGAGGCCAGCTCCTCAGCCTGGTCAACGTCCTCCTGGCCGGCGCCGCGGGCAAGCGGGCCGACCGCAACATCGCCTACGTCAACCCCGACTGGGTCGCGCTACGCAAGGTTTGTCTTCTTCTTCTTCTTGAATATTCCAATTATTCGAATGATATTCGAGGTATTTGTGAGATGTTGAATTTGTGTGGAATGTGTAACCACGCAGGAATGCAAGAAGCAGAAGAAGACCAAGGAGGCGACCGAGGCCGCGCTGGCCAAGGTGGCCGAGAAGACGCGCCCCATCATCCACGCGGCCAAGGACGCCCTGCCGGCCTTTGCCGTTGCCCTGCTGGCCGGCGGCGCCCACGGCGGCGGCTGCGACGTCAACGCGCAGGACAGCCTGGGCAAGACGCCCCTCATCCACGCCGTGTGCAACAACGACGTCAACATGGTCCGCCTCCTCTTCACCGGCGTCGAGCCCGGCAAAGCACCCGTCTACCAGTTCAACAGCGCATCCTCGACGACGATGCCGACTACGCCCTTCTCGTTCACGCCGATGGCGTTTGGCTCGACAATGCCGATGCCGACGCCGATGATGTCCTCCTCGTTCACGCCGTCCGCGTTTGGCTCGGCGATGCCCTTCGGCAGCTCGCCGATGCCTACGCTGGGCTTTGGCGCTGCGGCCGCCGCCAAACGGGCCACCCCCGTCAAGGGCCACAAGCGCGGCCACAAGGGCCAGGACAACGACGGCGCCCAGGACAACCTCGGCCAGGACGTCGACATCGACGCCGTCGAGGCGCTGGCCAACGCCACCAAGCTCAACCCCAACGTGCGCGACGCCCGGGGCTGGACGGCGCTGCACTACGTCGTGCAGCCGCTCGAGTTTGGGTCCTACGAGAACGCCGGCCTGCTGGCCCTGCTGGTCAAGTCTGGCGCCGACGTCAACGCGGCCGACGCCGACGGCCGGTCGCCGCTGTTCCACGCCCTGCGCCAGCGCGACGGCAAGCTGGCCGCCGTCCTGCGCCGCCTCGGCGCCAAGGCGCTCGACCGCAAGCAGCAGGCCGCGCTCGACGCCGTCCTCGCGACTGATGAGAAGGCCGACGCCGGCGCCGAGTCCACGACCGACGCCGACGACGCCGGCGCGCCGTGGACGGTCGACAACTATGGGATCGCGCCCGTCGACTGGGAGGCCGACGCCGCGGCGCTGCTGCGCGACCCGCCGCCGCTCTCGGACGAGGACCGGCGCGCGCTCGAGGCCATCGACGCCGCGCGCGAGGCCCACCCGGTCGACCGCCAGTTTGAGCAGTGGGAGACCTCCGAGGTCGATCACGTGACCGTCACCGCCGCCGGCGCCGGCGCCGGCACCGCCCCCATCACGGCCGACGCCGACGACGACGACGACGATGACGATGACAATGTCGACACCAATGCGTTGTCTGAGGAAGTCTACTTTGACGTGGCGATGACCAAGGTCGACGTGAAGCACGGGCTGTACGGGCTCAACAACTTCTACAAGATGCAGGTGATCCACAACAAGGTGAAGGACCTCTACATCCTGTGGACCAAGTGGGGCCGCATCGGCGACGAGGGCCAGTACCAGCGCACGCCCTTCCCGACGGCCGACGCCGCGCGCGAGGAGTTCAAGAAGGTCTTCAAGGCCAAGACCGGCAACGCGTGGGACGACGTCGTCCGGCCCGGCGGCGGCGGCTTCGAGAAAAAGCCCAAGAAATACCACCTCGTCCGCGGCGCGCGGGCCTCGGACGACGCGCAGGCCGAGCGCGAGCGCCGCCTGGCTCGCCTCTTGCTCAAGCCCTTTGACGTCGTCATTCCTGACGACGAGGACAAGGACGGGAATGACAAGAATGCCGCGGCGACGCCGACTTCGCCGCCGTCCAAGCTGCCGGTGGCGCTGCAGCGCGCGATCAAGGCCCTGACCAACTCGACGATGCTCACGCAGGCCCTCCAGAACGAGGGCGTCGACACCGAGGCCATGCCCCTCGGGCGCCTCACGCGCGAGGACATCCTCAAGGCGCGCCAGATCCTCACCGACATCCGCGCCCTCATCCACCAGCTCCACCCGCCCGTACGCTGGCCAGCCCTCACCCCCCCCCCCGCGCGTGTGTCGTGTCGTGCGCCGGAGCCGGAGCCGGAGCTGACTTTGGGTGGTGGAACAACTGCAGGCTGAGGAAAATAAGGAAGAAAATAGCGACAAGGAAGATGAAGAAGACGAGGACAAGGAAGAGGATGACGAGGAAGAGGAGGACGAGGATGACGAGGAGGGAGGCTCCAAGAAGAGGAAGAGGAAGGACGACGGCAAGAAGAAGAAGAAGAGCAAGTCCGATGACGACGAGAAGGAGGACGGAGCTGTTGAGGAGCCGCCGGCCAAGAAGCAGAGGAAGGAGCTGAGCCTGGACGAGGCCCGCGAGCTGCTGGAGCAGATCGCCGAGCTGAGCAACGGCTTCTACGAGCTGATCCCGCACAGCCACTACACCGTCGAGTCCATCCCGCCGCTCGACAACGAGGACCTCCTGGCCCAGAAGTTCACCATGCTGGGCAACCTGTGGGAGATCCAGACGGCCTCCAAGATCCTCCTCGCCGCCCACCACCGCGCCCGCGAGATCAACCCCCTCGACTACTGCTACGCCGCCCTCTGCATCCGCCTCCACGACGTTGACCCGTACCTCCTCCTCCCCCCCTTCTCCACTACTTTTACTTGTTATCTTTTTTATTCTTTTTTTCCAACATTTTCTACATTCCTACCCGCTACATTTTCCCTTCCCACTCATGCTACTCCATTTGATTTTACATTCTTTTTTTCCTCTTGATTTACCTACAATTTCTCACCCAAAAACCAAAACAAAAACAAAAACAACAAAACAACAAAACAACAAAACAAAAACACAAAAAAAACAAAATGTAGGACGTCGGACGAGTACAAGACGCTGATGCAGTACATCAAGAATACGGCGAGCCACAGCCTGCGGGGCAAGCGGGTGAGCAACATCTACACGCTCCAGCGGCGGGGCGAGGCCTCCCGCTTCGGCGAGCGGTGGGCCAAGCTGACCAACCAGCAGCTCCTCTTCCACGGCTCGGCCCTGTCCAACTTCGTGGGCATCCTGGCCCAGGGCCTGCGCATCGCCCCGCCCGAGGCGCCCACCACGGGCTACGCCTTTGGCAAGGGCATCTATTTTGCCGACATGTTCGAGAAGTCGTTCAACTACTGCCGCATGGACGACGGCTACGGCGGCTACAGCCACCACCACCACCAGGCCAAGAACAACAAGAAGGACAGGAAGACCGGGTTCATGCTGATGTGCCAGGTGGCCTTGGGCCGCGTCAACGCCATCAAGGAGGCGGCCTACATGGAGAAGCCCCCGGCCGGGTTCGACTCGACCAAGGGCGTGGGCCAGCGCGGCCCCGACCCGGCCCGCTCGATCGTCCTCCGCAACGGCGTGGGCATCCCCGTCGGGCCCGTCATCAACTACCCCAAGGACCCCAACGACTACCACAGCCACTACTACCGCCTCCAGCACAACGAGTACGAAAACCCCACTTTAATTAATTCTTTTTTCTTTTCTTGTTTTATTTTACATAAATTTTTATTTTTACATTCATTGTAATTTCCCAATTTTTATTTTTATTAATATTTTGGTGTTGCAGGTTCATCGTGTACGACCAGTCGCAGGTGCGCATGCGCTACCTCATCCAGATCACCGACGACCACAACTAAGGAGACTGCCAGCACAACACGGAGAGGAGGGCATTGTTGTTTGTTTTTGATAATAAAAAGGTTATTTTATCAAATTTCTGATTGAATTTATCCTCATTTTATTTTATTTTATTTTATTTTATAAATTATAAGAAAGTAATTAAGAATACTCTGTACATAAGGGACCTAGAAAGCCATCTTCAGCTTCAGCTTGTCCTCCTCAACAATGGCATCCTTCATCTGCATCAGTTCCCCCATGTCCCATGTACAACTGACATACCGTCCGGCCAGCCACTCGTGCCGTCCAGCCGCCAACCACACGATCGTATCGCCCGCAATCTCTGGCTTGTCGGGGAGAGCATCACGGACATGCTCCGGCACGCCTCCCTTGGTGATCTCCGTCTTGATGGCGCCGGGGTTCACAGAGAAGGCCAAGAGACCTTGATCGGCGTAGTCGAGCTGCACAGACTCTGTCCACCGCGTCACGGCGAGCTTTGAGGACCGGTAGCCGGTGCTCGTGGGGCGAGCGCTCAGCGCGCCTGATGATGAGACGTTGATCATCGTGCAGAGCCCATCGCCAGATGCGCGGGTCTCAAGCATCATCGGCAGGAAGGCGCGGGCCATGTTGAAGAGGCCGCCGAGGTTGACCTGCCAGGTGCGCCAGTAGACGTCCGGGTCGGCGTCAAGGAAGCGCGAGTACGGCTCCATGTGCGCGGCGTTGTTGACGAGGATATCCAGGCGACCACCAAAGGCAGCGGCTACCTTGTCGCGGGCTGCATTCACACTTCCCGCGTCGGCGATGTCTGTGGTGCAGCTGACTACCGTCGGCTCGGGACGTCCTGCTTCTGTCGCGGCATGCTTTATCTTGGCGACGAGGTCGTCGGACACGCCGTGGAGGTCGATGACTGCGATGCCTGACGCGCCTGCGCGGGCGAATGCTGTCGCTGTGGCAAAGCCGACGCCGTTTTCCCAAGCTGCGCCCGTGACGAGAGCGTATGTGCCGGACAGGTCCAATTTGAGTGGGGATACCAAGTCATAGGACGTGGAGTGGCGTGTCGCGGTAAAATCGCGACGGATGCTTGACAACTGGGCGGACATGGACTTTGCTTCTGACTCTTGTCACGGGCGATGTTCTACGTGCGTAAGTTGTGAAAAAGAGGTCTTCTGTCGTTAGAGGCCGAGGTCTGTCTTTTGCTGTTACCGGAGGCTGTCATGAGATCGCACGCGCGGTTGCGTGCCTTATGGGCACACGCCCCAACAGGCCACTTTTCTTCTGAAAAAAGCCGCGAGAAAAGTGAAAATGTCGGACAAAAACAATTAATTGCACAAAAGTAGTTATCTTAAAAAATCAACAAAAATAAATTGTTATTTAGTAATATAAAGAATATTTTTAATATTATTCTGTACATAGGGGACTGACAGTCCACGGTCGCGTGCTGATCAGTTCAGTGGGCGAAGAGGACAGCGACGACACCACGCTGGTCGGACGCGACGAGACGAGGCTCTCGGGCGAAGCCGCCGCCGTCGAGGAGGCGGACGAGCTCGTCTCCTCGTCGCCATCGCGCAGGAACAGCCGCCAGCTGACGGTCGGCGGCGGCCGCGCGCCGATGGTGCCGCAGCGCAGCTGGTCGCGCCAGTCGTTGAGCGCGTAGTTAAGCGAGGCGTCGCTGTCGACGGTGATGGCGTCGCGGTCGCGGTCGACGTAGCGCACGCGGAGGGGCTTCCCGTAGGTGGCCAGGATGACGTCTCGCAGGTCCGCGTAGTGCAGCTCGTATCTCGACAGCTGCGCGGGGCAGCTCGCCTCAAGCCGGCTCCTCGCCAGGAGGCACTCGCCGCCGACATCTTCCTCGTTGTGGCCACCATCATCATCATCGTCGTGCTCGTCCTTTTTCTCGGCCTGGACCGCGTCGTGCCCGTCGTCATCGTTGTCATTGTCGTGGACGCCGTGCGCGTCGTTGTCGTCGTCGTCGTCATCGCTGCTGGTCTTCAGGTCATCGCTCACGGTGTGGCGCGGCAGGCGGAGAAGGCTGACGTCATCGCCATAAACGCACTTGACCGCCACCCCGCCGAACGCTCGCGCAAACTCGACCGTCGTGCAGACCGCCGGCGGCGGCGGCTGCCAGCGGTGCTGGTGATGCTGGTGATGGTGATGCTGGTGATGATGATGCTGGGTCTGGTGGTTGTGATGATGATGAAGCCCGTGCCTGTGGTGGTGGCCGTGGCCGTGGCCGTGGCCGTGGCCGTGCTTGACGGCCTGGGTGGGGATCGTCAGCCCGCCGGCCGTCGCCAGCGAGAAGGTGACAACGGGGCTGCTCTGGACGGGCCGCAGCGGCATCGACGGGTGAACTGCCGACGCGTCGTGGACGGCGGCGACGTTGAGCGAAGGCGGCGACGAAAATGCCAGACTTTTTCGCCGACGTCCATGTTGATGTTGATGTTGGTCGTGGTCGTGCCGCGGGGACACGCGGATGGAGGACCGGCCCGAGCGCTCGCTCAAGGGCACCTCGTCCGGTGTTTCGGCCGTCTCGGACCGTGAACGACGCAGCCGGGCCCAGTCCGGGATCTCGCGGGCGGCCTCGACGGCCGAGGCGCGCATCCGCTCGAGGCGCGTCACCACGCGTCCGCTCATGCTCTTTCGTTCGCGTTCGTTTTCGTTTTCATTTTCGACGACGACGACGTGGAGGTCGTCTTCGCTCTTTTGCCGCTGCTGGAGCTGGAGGTGGAGTTGGTCGATGTTGACGATATCGTCGTCACCGTCGTGGTTGTGGTTGTCGACAGCGCGCAGCGCCGACGTGAGCACCTCGGTGTCCGACTTCCGGCGGCTCTTGCCCCGCGGCCTCGTGTCTTTCCCGTCCTTCTTCGCTTTCTTGCCGTTGGTCCGTCGTTTTCGTTCTTCATTTTTACCTCCGGAGTTGAAGGAAGTATTTGAAGAATTCTCCGCAGATGATGAAGTAGACGGGACGCTGGCGGTCGACCCCGAGCTCGTGGGGCTATTGTTCGCCGCCGTTGACGTGGTGGTCGTTGTCGTGGGCCACAGGCCCTGCTCCTGGAGGGTGCGAATCCCGACGAGCAGCTTCTTCTTGTGGCCGATCTTGGTGATGTCCAGCGCGGCAAAGAGCGCCTCCGGCGGGCAGCCGCTGGCGGCGTGGAGGGCCACCAGGCGCGGGCCGTCGAGTCGCGCCCGACGCAGCGCCCCGACGTACTCGTCGAGCTGCAGCCTCCGGAAGTAGCGCCGGACGTCCTTTTGCGTCCACTCGCACACGCTGCCGCACTCGGAGGTTGAGGTTGTTGTGGTTGAGGTTGAAGTTGTTGAAGAAGGAGATGTCGGACAAGAGAAAGAAGGCGCGCGGTCCGGGTGTTCTTTCCTCAAGGAAGCGCGGCGGAGCGTGCTCAGCGTGGCGGAGACCAGGTCGTTGAAGTGGCCGTTCATTGTCTTCTTCTGTCTTGCTGCAGACTGGCTTCAGGCGCTGGCGGGGAGAAAACAACAAAAACGAAAAAGGCCTTTTGTGGGTCTTTTGGTGACGGTCGGACCGTTCTCTTCTTCTTTCTCGCACCACACGAGCTGCCTAGGAGACCGGATGCGCGCGCGCTTTGTGCCAGATGAGGAAAGAGGCGCGAAAGGGCGAGCCTGGGTGCGTTCGAAGTACCTCGGCAGTTCGTGGCGTCGTCCGCGAGTGGCCGTTCTGGTTTCGTTTATTTGGTAAGCTAGACGCGCGCGCGTGCGTGCCTTGCGCGTGTGCTGTGCTGTGCTGTGCTTCGTTGAGAGAGCTGTGGCCGGTGTGTGCGAGGGAGGTTGAAGTTTATGGTCCGGACTTGTGCGTGTGTCTACACGCCCAAGGCCGCCACCCAGATGTCACCCCCGCGGCCGAATGGTTGACCTTCCTTCTTCTCCCCGCTTGCGGTCAAGGAGCACCAGAGCCCGAGTGCGTGCCACCGTAGGGTTGAACCGCGGACAGTGCTTGTGTTCTTCGCGTGTAGTGGCCAATGGTCACATGTGCGGCATATGAAACTGACCGACGGTTGGTGGACATTTGGCGATTCCTTTGAACCTCCACGAAATTTCCGCGAGGGAGCTGTCAAACAGTCTCTTATTTCCTTTGCGGTTCTATCACACGTCTGGTTCCGATCTTTCCACCCGCCTTTTGGTCATTTTCTTCAACTACATTACCTCACCTCATGAACCACGCATCTAGTAGTGGCTCGCATACATGTGTGTCATCTTTCACCTCCTTCTATTCTTACACGTGTGCCTCCTTCCTAGGCGATGTCGACAAGGTCCAGCAAGAGACGCCAGCTGGGCGCTAACCGAGACCAATGAGTATGTCGGTACTGTTGTCCTCGTCGTTGATGTCGTTGCTGATGGCGTCGTTGATGTCGATGCACGCGCCTCCGCCAATCGGTCAGCGCGTAGTGGAGGGCATCGTCGTTGGTCAGGTTGACCTCGTCCCCTTCGGCGTCGACGTACTTGACCCGCACGGCTCGCGCCACCTCCTCGCCGTGCACCCTTTGGACTTCGTCGAGCAGTTGCACGAACTGTGGCTGCGGCGCTACATCGAGCCACAGCACCGACACGTCGACCTCCACCACCTTCATCGTCCTCCTTAAGCGGAGGACGCCCTTGACAGCGAGGCGAGCGTGCTCGTCGTCGTAGTCGTTGGCCAAGAAAAGGGCCATGGCGTCGGTCAAGTTGTTGACGTTCTTTGCAAGAAGATAGCGAGGACGATCAAAGCTGCCGCTTGAAGAAGTGGATGAAGTAGAAGAGGAAGGAGAGGAAGAAAAAGAGTCCAAAGGACATGAAGAAGTGGAAGTAGAGGAGCTGACGGGAGAAGTAGGCGAGACTTGCAAGCCATCAACTTGGTGCATGCGTGAAAGGACGGCGCGTAGCCGCTTCTTCTGGCTGATGCTGGTCAGGCCAAGGCGGGTGTAGAGTTGGGGCAGATCGATCTCAGAGGAGGTCGACGTAGTCGATGTAGGCAGCATGTTGAGGCTCAGCAGCTGCACGAGTAGTGCCTCCTCGGCAGCTTCCTCGACACAACGCTCGAGGTCCAGCTTGGCAAAGGCCAAGAGGTGAGTCATTGTCTGCTTCCTGTGTTGTTGTGAGTGCTTCGTGGCCATCGTCATGTTCAGCAGAAGGGAGGCAAAGGGAAAAGACTGGTAGCGTCACCTGAAGAAGGGAGTACCAGGCGGTTGTTGAGGAGACGGTTCAGTTGCACGTCATGCCGATTACGAGGTCTTTTCTGTGTAAGGGCACCACGTCTTCCGCCTCGGGAGAACTGGGTGCTGGACATGAGCACGGCTAACAGCAGGTTGATGGTTGTGACTGTTGCCTGTGCTACACGCTCTGTATTTTCTTTTTTATTTGCCCAGTGTGTTTTCATAAATGCTAAAGAGGAAAAGGAGTACAGGAAAATGACACATTTAAAAATAAAAAATGGAGTTTTTTTAGCATGGGCATATGATTTATTTGTACAAGTTCAAAACTGCCTCAGTCTGAGGTTTGTTCTGCATTTTTCGCAACGTTGTATGCTGCAGCTCACAGTTCACTCCACGTCAAGGAAGAGCCGCCAGCTGGGCGTCAAGCGGGTCTTGGCACTTCTTTTCTTCGTGGAGGACTTGTACCGTTGCCGCAAGAGGTGCACGCTTTGCCGCCAATCAGCCAGCGCATAGTTAAGCGCGTCGTCACCAGCAACGCTCACTTCGTCCCCGTCGGCGTCGGCGTACTTGATGCGCGCGGCTTGCGCTAGAGCCTCGCCGTGCAACCGTTTGATCTCCGTGAGCAAGTCGCCAAACTTCGCTCTTGGCTCCACGTCGAGCCACAGCATCGACACGTCGCTCGCCCGCAGGCCGTCACTTTCGCTTTCGTCTTCGTTTTCGCTTTCGCTTTCGTTCTTTTGGGCTTGTGTCTCGAGTTGGCGCTGGCCGTGGTGGCGAAGCACGACCTTGACGGCGAGCCGGGACACAGCGCCACGTGATAACGAGGCGACGGCTTCGGTCAAGTTGTCGACCACCGCGCCTCGCTGGAGCTGACGACGAAGGCTGGCCAGGTCGTGGAGGACGGAGCTCTGCTGGGCAGTGGGCGAAGAAGGCGGAGAGAGGAAGGGCAGGTCGTCGCCAGACGAGGTGGGCGTGACAAAGCCTGGCGAAGAGGGACACGTTGAAGGTAGGACGAGGGACAGCCGCTTTCTTCGCCTGAGGTTGATGGGCGACACCAAGATGCTGGCCGTTATCATCTTGGCGTGTGTCGTCGCCGTGGTGAACGTGCTTGAAGAAGGAGAAGAAGACAAACTTGGTCTAGTGTTAGTCCAGGTAGAAGAGGACGAAGAAGTTGAAGAATTAGAAGCAGAAGCGACCAGGAACGAGTCCGTGGAAGCTCGAGCGTGGCGGCCCACGAGGGCAGGGCTATGGAGGTGCCTCCTCTTGTTGTCGGTACTCATGTGGTGTGCTTGCGTGGCGGTTTGTGTGTGTCGTCTGCCCAGCTGGCCTGCCTTTGTGTTCCTGAACGTTCTTGCGGATCTTACTCCCACACGTACACGGATACCAACAACGTTGTGTACACAGCAGTATTTCCACAAGGCATCACTGAAAGCCCTCCCTCCTTGGTCGTTGCACTCCACACCCAAACTGACACCGCACTCAGCCCATAAGGCAGCCCCTTGATGGGGGCTAAGGAGACCAAACTTTCCTATTACCCCAAAGGGCAGTTTTCTCAACGTGTACTGGGATATTAATAGCCAGTTTTTATTTATACTAATCACGTATTGCAGGCAAACACTGCTGATCGTTGCCGGTCACCGGCGCTCCTGTTGCTGGACAGTACTGATGTCGTCGACGTCCAAGAAGAGGCGCCAGCTTGGGGCCAAGGTCCCTCGGTCGCGCTGGACCCGCTTCTTCCAGTCGGCCAAAGCATAGCTGAGGCTGGCATCGTTGGTAATTTTGACCACGTCCTTGTCGGCGTCGACGTACTTGATGCGCACGATCAGCGCCACATCCTCGCCGTGAAGGCGGCAAACTTGGTCCATCAGCTCGGTGAAGCGCGGCTGCGGGTTGACCTGAAGGCGAAGCAGGGAGACGTCGACCTCCTCGAACTTGATGGAGGACCGGCGCGTGCTGACCCGCTGGGCCGAGCCAAGGTCGACCACCGCGCGATGCTTGCCCGCGTCGTTCGACGGGCGGCTCTTCCGCCGCCGCAGGACGGCCTTGACGACCAAGCTGTCCGAGGCGCCACGAAGGAAGGACTGCACCTCGGACAGGTTGTTGACCTGCTGTAGGTCGGCGACGGCCTTGCGAGCCCGCACGCGGGCCGAAACGACTGCCGCCGCGGCCACGGCCAGCTGGCGCTGTTGGAACGCGGCGGGGCTGCGCGGGCCACTCTCGGCCGAGAGCGACCTGAGCCTCGTGCGCGGGGTGGGCTTGGGCGAGGGCAGGGGCGAGTAGAACATCGAGGTCTCTCCGGAGTCGCATGGCGTGGCATAGTTGGAGCCGGAGCCGCGCTTGGGCGATGTGGCGCCCGGGTTCGTGGCCGACAACGTCTTTACAAACGAAGATGATGAAGACGACGACGAGGGCAAGGGCGCCGAGGAGGAGAGCTCCTCGTAGAGGCACTGCTGGCGGCGCAGTTGGGAAAGGGCGGTCCGAAGCTTCTTCTTCTGGATGATCGAGGTCAAGCCGAGGACAGCGTAGAGCTCGGCCAGCTCGTGCGCGGGGCTGCTCTCAGCCTCGAGCAATTGCCGACCGACCAGCTTGGCCTTCTTGGCGGCCGCGGCGCACTCGGCCAAGTCGAGCTCCTGCAGGAAGCGCTGGACCTCTTTAGACTTCCACTCGCTGGCGGGCTTCGGCGCCAGTTGGAGCTTCTCCTTGCGTCGCGGCCATCGTAGGGTCATCGCCTCAGGGCTTCAGTGCGTTGCAGCAAGAAGGAGCAAAAATGGTCGATAAAATGTTGAAGAAGTCTTGAAATTGGTGCACAAAGGCAAAGTCTCTCTTCAAGCCGTGCAGAAGAACGGGAAAGAGAGATGATTAGGCTTCGGAAGTAAAGTTGATGCAGGTAGAAGTTGGTAAAGGGCTCAAACTGGGGAAGTGATGGTGCCGAGCTGAAGAAAATGGAGAGCTGGAACTGGTGGAGGAGGTGAGTAAGTGAGGTGTGGCAATGAGGGTGGTTGAATGAGGGCTGAGTCCAGGAGTCGAGCCCCTTTTCTACCCCGCTTTGCTGGCTGTTAACTGTGTCACGAGCAAGTCGCCATGGGGAGCGAGGTGCACCTCCACGTTATCGCTTCCAACAAGCCGTTATCTTGTGGATCACATTGTCTCCCCAGGAACTGACTAGACACCTAGTGAACCTGCACAGGGCAACCAATCCCGCCCATGATAATTCTACAGGTCCTCAGAATTCGTCGTCCATTGGGCCAACTTTAAGTCGGCAACCAGTCACGGCAGCTGGTGCACACCGCGGCATTGCTGGACATGTTCAGTAACACCAAAAGGTGCACTCCGTGTTTACAATGTAAATAACGGCTATACGTCAAAAAACGAAAGCCACAGCTGTACTTCATCGGGTCAACCACTGAGTTTTCATAATACAAGTGCTGTGCGAGAGAGTGCACCATGTAAATACATCGAGAACCTGCACATGTGCTTCGCAACACATGCTCCCGAATCGCCAACAGCATTGGTTTTGCTCTGACTCTGTTCCAAAACAAATAAAATGGGGGTGTAGCTCAGATGGTAGAGCGCTCGCTTAGCATGCGAGAGGTAAAGGGATCGATACCCTTCTCCTCCAATTTTTGTTCCGAACTTCCATCAGGCATTGAAAGCAAAAAATTAAATGCTACCAGGCGCCACACCAGCTGATTTAGTACCTGTTTTGTTTGGTCCGTCCCCACGTAACAGCCGGCCTAGCTCAGTCGGTAGAGCGCAAGACTCTTAATCTTGTGGTCGTGGGTTCGAGCCCCACGGTCGGCTATCTTTTTCAGCTCTGTCTGCGGCGGCCGAAAACGCTTGCAAGTTTTCCTGGAGAGCATCTGCGAAGGTCGGCTTGCGGGTTTTGCCTCTTCCATAGTTTGCTACGTAGTTACAAAAAAGATAATGCATCCGCCGGGAATTGAACCCGGGTCTCCCGCGTGGCAGGCGGAAATCTTGCCACTGGACCACGGATGCTTTTCTTGCTTTGGGCTGCTTCGCGCCGAACTACTGTAATGCTTCTTGACATGCGCACAGCCTGTTCAAAGTTTTTTTTTCGCTGGACCACGAAAGAATAAAACAAACCTGCCACCTAAAATGTGACAACTGCGTGGCTGGCAGGTCAGGTTTTGAAGATGCGGACGGCCTTAGTGATCTTGGTCTTGCAGATGGGGCACTCGCGCTTGTTTCCCTTGCCCGTGAGCAGGTTGGCGCAGTCCTGGCACACGGCCAAGTGGCCTGTGTTTCCCACAACCAAAGTTGGTTGTTGTCAGTCGAGCCGCTTTCCGCCAAGGGAGCCAAGCCAGCCGGCGAGGTACCGCAAGGCACGAAGCAGATGTTGATCTCTGCGTCCATGCACACCTTGCACGTCTTCTCATCATTGTCCTCCTCCGCCTCGCCTAAAGCTGACGACGATGTGGTCGAAGAAGAAGATGTTGATGTTGATGTCGAGGTTGAGGTTGAGGTCGAGGTCGAAGTCGTGGTGGTCGACGACCCGCCGTCCAGCTTGAGCTTGGCCACGCCGCCTCCGCCGTCGCTTGCCGACGCGGGCGAAGGCTTCTTGCCGCCCGCGTAGCCCACTATGTCCCCCGAAAGCCACAGTCAGCAAGGCAAGCAGGAGCTCGCTGAGCTCGGCTGAGCTCATCATCGTGGTCGTGGCGGTGGTGGTGGGAGCAGGAGGGGTACCGGGGGTGCCAAAGGCGAGGAAGGAGCACGAGGCCGACCACACGCGGCTGTTGCCCGCCGTGTCCAGCACCAGATCGAATCCCGACTCGCTCACATTCTCCGCCGCCGCATGGACCCTAAAATAATTGATAATAAATAAAAAAATATAAATTAATAATTAATAATCCACAAAAGTTGATAATAGTGAATTCAAAATAGTGAATCCACAAAAAAAAGAAAGGGGAAAGTGGTGGCGCACCGGTGGTCGGACTTGTGGAGGACGTCGATGAGGGAGAGGGTCGGGAGGATGGTGGGCGGACGGCCAAACTTGCGGTGAAGGGCCATGTGCTGCTTGACCGCGCGCGGGCCGTTGCCCTCGTGCAGGCGGTACCCGGCGCTCGTGCGTTTGAAGGGCCACCGCCCGCCGGCCAGCTGGAGGCCACGCGCGCCCGCGAGGAGGGTGTTGTCGAAGGCGATCCAGGTCACCTCGAGGGACCACACCTTCGTGTCGAGCCACGTCCCGACGGTCATCGTGAAGCCCTTTGCGTCGACGTCGTCCAACGAGAGCGCCAGCCGGTGGTCGGCTTCGTCCTGTGATGTAGTTGATAAAAAATTGTTTGAAAATATAATTTAAAAAAGATTTATGAAATTTATTTATAAATTTAGAAATAATAAAGTGAAGGGTGGCGGGTACAAGGATGTCGTAGGCGGAGAGGCCGAGGACGACTGTGGGTGGCGCGGCAAAGGTCGTGCTGGTGAAGTCCACGCGTGTCGAGAACGTGCGGTCGCCTTTGCCCTTGTGCAACTGCACCAATCAATCTTACTTTAGAATATATCTTTAATATTTATGAATAATATTATTGAAGAAATAAATTGTTGGAGGAGATGTACGCACCTTGTAGGTCCCAAAGGCCCGCTTAGAGATGAGCATGCGCCTGACCTCGATGGTGCTGCCTGCAAGCGCGACGGTGCTCAGTTTCACACATCACAGACGAGGTGGACACGAGGACGAGCACGAACCAGGGCAGTTGAGAAAGCGCTGGTCAAAGGCGACCCAAGAGGCTTCGGCCGACATCACGCGCGTGTCGCTCCACGTCCCGAAGCTCAGGTCAAACCCTGGAGGCGAAGGAGAACGAGGGCAGCATGAGAACCAACGGCGCAGCGTTGCACACAAGGGAAGCACAAACCAAGCGCGTCCTGGCGTTCAACCGAAACGCACACACGACGATCGGTCTTGTCTTTGATGTGAGCGCCCGTGAGGAAGACGGCCACCTGGGTGCCATCGACGTGCATGCAACAGGACAGTTGAGATAAAAAAAAGTTGAAAAAGGCAAGAAAATGAAACTTTTGTACGAACCTGAGGCTGGGCAGCAAAGGGTGTGCCCGGGAAGGCTACGTGGCGGAGGAAAGCACGACTGCCGTCAGGTCCTTCACTAAGCTTCCATGCCGCGCCGTCTGCCGCCTTCGAGCCCGCCAACGTGCCGCCGTAGATGACGAACTGCTCGGTTGTGACTTGCTCTGCGCATCCCACGGCGGCAATACGTTATGATAGCGCCTTAGGAGAAGGGGAGGCAAAAGGTACCATCGTCATCCTTAATCATTTTTTGTTGTTGTCGAAACTTATTGCGGGGCGGAGCGTTGTTTTCCACACTTTTGTTCTTGGAACTTTTTTATGATTAGATTGTACTGAAGAGACAAAAGTGCGCACACAACAGCCGGCCTAGCTCAGTCGGTAGAGCGCAAGACTCTTAATCTTGTGGTCGTGGGTTCGAGCCCCACGGTCGGCTAGCTTTTTTTAGCTTTTTGGCTTGAGCGGCTCTCAGACAAAAACAATATGGCAAGCAGCATTTTTGTAGTTCAATGCTGAAACTATCTAAAGCAAGAAAAGCATCTGTGGTCCAGTGAATCTTTTTATTATTTTGGCAAGTGGAAATCTTGCCAGCCCACCAACAATTCCACCATTTGGGAAATAAAACAACAAAAAAGTACTTCTTCACTCACCTTTTTAAAGTCATCATTACAGCATATGTTGTAAAACACATTAAAACTTATTACCAGCCACATTTTGGTGAATTCTCCCACCATGGGCCTTGTTTGTGCTTGCATAATTCTACTAATTGTCTTATTTTGTGCCATGTTAATTTAGATGTAGTGCCTGAACTGAAAAAGAAATATTCCACTTATGTAAAAACTATTATAGCTGAACTCATGGTAAAAATCAAGTATTGGAATCCAATATATCTAGTTATAAAATTATCTTTTTAATTAAAGAAAGTGCACAATGTCATCATCATTATTTTTGGTCATTCTTTTTGAAAAAAAGCCTTTTTTTTCTGGTTACATCTTTTTATTGTTGATTGGGGTTTACAATCCTATTGGGTAAACTAATGGCAAGATTTACTTGTGAAGACCAGGATCTCACAGTTGTTTCACAACCACAAAAAAAAAATGCACCAGGCAAATGTGACCCTATACTAGATAAAAAGGTGCATAGTATAAAGTGCATTCATTCACATGACAAGAAACATCCTGGTGGTGCAGCATTTTAAAGTTTATTTTGTGAAAAAGCATTATCAATTGCTCTCTGGGAGCAGGCCTGGCAAGAAAAGCATCCGTGGTCCAGTGGCAAGATTTCCGCCTGCCACGCGGGAGACCCGGGTTCAATTCCCGGCGGATGCATTATCTTTTTTGTATTTACTTAGCAAACTATTGTAAGTGGCAAAACCCGCAAGCCGACCTTCTCAGATACTCTCCAGGCAAACTTGCAAGCGTTTATCAAACTATTGTTTTTTTGGTAAACGTTTGTTTTTTGGCAGTTAACTGCCAATCTAATCGATGGAGACACACGAGTACCCCATCCTTCCTCCGCACACTGTCGCCAAGGCAGTTGTTTTCTTCCTGCAAGGCGTGTCCTTTGCGGATTTGGAACGCCACCAGCACGAGGGGCTCGACCTGTTGGCTCGACAGGGTTGCAGTGGCCAGCTCTTCCCTCGTTTGTTGCGTACGGCCACAAAATCTGAATCATGTAGCTGTGCTTGGCACTCATCCAGGACCACATGATTTTGTGACAATGCACTGCTCGTTTCTAGCTAGGGACGATCTGGCCGAGTTGCTCCAGATCCTTGGCTTGTATGCCTCGCTCTATGACGGCGAGGGAAAAGGTCCCTTCGTGCTAGCCGACGTCAGCCTCGCCTCCCTCTACCACAAGTGCGAACACAAACTCGCTGCTCGATTTAATTCATCATCCATCCATCCAAACTCACAAGCCACCCTCCCGCATCCTTAGATTCGGTGGACTTAAGCTCGGGCTACTGTCCAATGACCCTGAGATCGTCGCGCTGGGCGAGCAGCTGCGCGCGCCCGTCGTCCAGCTCCCGACCGGCGCTGACGCTGGCGATGAGGTCGCCCGACACGTGAGTGATGGTGCGCTGGCGCTCTCTTTGTCTTCTTACCACCCACTACTCTTTTTAAATATCATTTATAAATAAATAAATAAATAAATATTAATATTCATGTTTTTTAATCTTATTTTTGCTGGTACAGCACAGGAGAAGGCCGACCTGACCTTTGTCCACGCCAAGGCCGCCGCTGGCTTTGACGCCCTGGCCCTGGTCGATCGGCTCGTGAGCCAGCTGCTCGTTGCATCGCAGGGGCGGCCGCCGCTCGTCGTCGTCATTGTGGGCCATCCGGGCTCGCCAACCGCGGGCGAGGACAATCTCGCGGCCTCCACGCCCGGCCTCTACTACCCTGTGCAGAGCGCCACCATCATCGACGGCAAGCAGACGGCCCTGTTGCCGTACGTATTTTCAATTTTTTAATACAAAAATACTTATTTTGATGACTATTTTGTTTTGATGATTTATTTTTCTTTTTTTTCATCGATTTGTTTCATGTAGGGCGGCGCATCTGGCGACCTACTTCCACGAGGGGACGACGCGACGGGACGAGGTCCAGCGATTCACCGAGGCCGAGATCAAGGCGCGGGGCGCCAACGGGGCCATCGCCGCAGAGCACTTTGTGGCCGAGCTCGCCTTCAAGTTGGGCAAAACGCCCAAGTATGGCGCCTAGGAATATCATCACCCTTGGAATTGAGCCTATTTACAAAGAGTAGCTCTGGCGGGCAGACACTGCCGGCGTTGCTGCTTGACAATAGATCCATGCATGACCCGCACCAGTGCAGGCGAGCCAGGCTCAGTATTTGTTGTTGTTGTTGATGTCGTCGGGGGCGTGGGCAAGTTGTGATGGTCGTCATCATCTTCCTCCTCAGGGTGGCCCAAGAAGACAAACAACAAAAGGGACATGAATGACAGAAGCTTGGGCCAGCTCAACGTCGCCTTGGATACAGCTGGTATCACAGGTCCCAACCAAGCAGACTTGTCATGAACTTTGATTTTTAACATTTATTTGCTCTGCACCATAATGCGAGCAAGTCACTTGCCAGTTCTCTGCGTACAGCTTTTTTTTAGTGACGTACAAAAATGGCTGTGCTCATTTTAGTGATGTACAACAATGGAACAAGAGACAAACACCAACAATAAAAGAAAAAAAAGTGAAGATATTGAAGGACTTAAAGCCAAATGTTGTTTATTATTGGAAAAACAATGGAAAAAAGTTGAAAGTGTTCAATTTAAATCACCTATTACTTGTATTAAGGTATTTTTTTATTTTTATTCAATTGATTAATACTTGTGTAGTTCAAACCAATTCAGGCAAAAACTAATGTACAATATGTGCAAGATCTTTACCCATGTGGGAAAAATTAGTATATGTAGTTAATTACA
>NAVB01000861.1:0-33110 GCA_002179805.1 Acanthamoeba lenticulata
CCCACCTGCGGGTGGCAGCAGGCCTGGCGCAGGGACACGAGCGACGTGAAGATCTTGGCCACGCTCTTCTCAAAGTGGATCGCCCGGCTGTGCCGCAGGCGCTCGAAGATGGCGTGAGTCCGCTTGACCGTGTCGTTGAGCCGCTTGCGGTAGAAGTGGGCCTCGACGGGCGAAAAGGTGAGGAAGCGGGTGCGCTCGTGGAGCGGCGGGATGTCGACCTGGTCCAGGACGTCGACCTTGCTCGTGCGCCACATGATGTCGCGCAGGAAGGCGTGGAGGCTCGCGCGCGCCTCCGGGCAGCGCTCGTAGGGGAGCTGCACGCACTGGCGCCACACGCTGCGGTTGTCAAAGGGCGCCAGCTGGAGGAAGGCGATGAGCCCGTGCAGATCCTCGAGCCCGCGCCGCTGGATGGGCGTCCCGCTCACGCCCCACCGGTGGACCGTCGCCAGACGCAGCGCCATGCTGGCCACCTTGGTCGACGGCGTCTCGATCATCTGCACCTCATCCAAGCACGTCCGCCAGAATCGTACTCCTGTCGTCGCGGTGTGAGCCAGCAATGATCAGGTCCAGATCCAGGCCCAGGTCCAAGCCCAGAGGCTGTGGGCTCGTCGTACCGAGCAGGGGCGTCGGGATGGGCCGATAGCGCTTCTTGTCCCGGAAGCTGCGGGTCGGGGTCTGGCTGATGACGTGGCTCAGGTCGTTCCTGTGCGCACAGAACGCGGCGCGCGGTCAGCAATGGGTCCCGGCCGGGCAAGCCGAGCCGCGCACAAGCCCTTGTGACGTGGCAAGTGCTACCTGAGGGTGGTGTATGTCGTGAGGATGATGTCGTGGTCCACCAGTTGGGCCGGGCGCACGACGGCCAGCCCGCCCGTGTGCTTGGAGACTGTCCCGCGCACGCCCTCGTAGACCAGCACCTGGACCATGATCGTCAGCCTCTGTAATCAACAACCAAGCAAGGCGACTGACCTTGAGCGCGCCGGGCTGGGTGTGGCGCCCGATCTCCTGCTGCCACTGGGTGAGGATCGAGTCAGGGCACACGATCAACGTGGCCCGCGAGTCGAGCAGGCGCCCGCTGCGGGCCGTGCACTCGGGACACTCGTAGGAATCACCCGTCAGCGTCTCGGTGACCGTCGGCTCGGCGCTTTCGTCGGCCTCCTCGACCTCGACCTCGTCTTCGGCGCTGCTCTCACGGCTCGGCTTGCTGCGCCGCTTGCGTGCCTTCTTCTTGTCCGTTGTTGTTTTCCGCTTCTTCGCGCTTCGCCTCGGCCTTGAGCTCGTCTTGCTCGCGGCCTCGTCTGCCTCCGCCGATGTTCCAGTCGCGGCATCGACTGGGCCGATCGTAGCGGAGGAGGCTGCAGCTGTCGAGGGCACGGCATAGCCGACGCAGGCGGCGTGTTGCCACCGCTTGCAGCACTCGCATTGCACCCACGTCCCAGCGTAGTCGGGGTCATCGTCTCCACAGAAGCACCATACGCGATCCTAAAGCACCCGCGATGTCAGTTATGTGCGCATATCTCAAATTCTTGAGGAGAGTGATGTACCTCGTCTTCCTCCTCTTCCGGCGA
This sequence comes from Acanthamoeba lenticulata, assembly GCA_002179805.1. Lineage (NCBI taxonomy): Eukaryota > Discosea > Longamoebia > Acanthamoebidae > Acanthamoeba > Acanthamoeba lenticulata. The sequence continues at coordinate 1,566 of NAVB01000861.1, forward strand.
ATCGACGGCATGCGGCCGCTTCTTGTCGCGCTGACTGGTCGCACGGCTCAACCTCCCGCGCGCTCGTGTGATGGAGCCGAGGCTCGAGCTCGCTCCCTGCTGATCGGCCCCAGGCTTGACCTGCAACGTGCTGAAGCCGTCCTCGGCGGATGGATCAGCCCACGGGTGGGCGAGGATGAGCGCCAGCACCTCGACGGTCTTGCCCAGACCTGGTTTGTGGATGTAAGTGTCGAGTGTCGTTTGGTGATGAGCGGCTGATCATGTCCTTGAGCACGACTCCCCTGGAAGGGACAACGAACCCATCTCGTCGGCCAGGATGCCTCCGCGTACGTCGGTCGGCGCAGCGAAGCGCCGCAGCGAGAACTTGCCCGTGAACTGGTTGAAGTAAAACACCACCTTGGCCTCCTGCTCGTCGGTCCCGCCCAGTCGTACCCCGCGGTACTCGGTCCAGAGCGGGTGCAGCGCCTCGTTGGTGCGCGAAGGAAGGACCGTTTCAGCCTTTTCCTTGCCTTTGTCCTCGGCCGCGACCTCGGTCTCATCGTCCAGGGGCATCACGCTCTCGTCGCCTTGGGCGCCCTCCTGGTCGGCCTCGGCCGGCGCGATGACGGCCGCGATATGACGAGGCCGGGCCTCCTCCCGATGCTTCATCCAGCGCACGGCCATCTGCTGATAGGGCCGCAGCGAAGCAACGAGGCCCGGGATGGCCTCACAAGAGTCGCTGATCGTGTTCTTGACCTCTTCTTCTTTTTCTTCTTCCTGCTTGTACTTGCGTCGCCCGGCCTCGCTGCAGCGCGACAGCTCGCGGTAGAGGTTCATCGGATCAAAGGACTGGTGGCCCTCGTCACCGTCGTCGGCCGCTGACTTGGCCGGTCCCACGGACTCGTTCTGGCTAGCCGTGACCTCGCTCGCCGGCTTCTCCTCGTCATAGAGGTCTGTACCATAGGGGTTGTGTGAGTGACTGAGATTCTTGTGGAAAAGAGGCTACGGACCGTGGACGGTGCCCGGGTAGGCCCAGGCCATGAGCCGGCGCAGGGCGTGAAAGGCCTTGCTGGGCTGCTCCCGCTTGAGCTCGTCTGCCCGCTTAGTGCCACGAAACGCGGTTGGTTGCAGGACCATGCGCAGGACGATGTGGCGCTCGCCCGCGGCCTGTGGACGCTTGCTGTTGGGGGACGGCGCCACGACGGCCGCGTGAACGCCCACGAGCTGCGCTTTGTAACGAAGGAGGTAGAGCGCAGCGTCGATGACCTCTTGCGGCACGAGTTGACCACCGTTGACAGGGACCGTGCAGGCGCTGTCCAGGGCGGCGCAGGCCACGACGTCGCCCGCGGCTGAGAGGAAGAGGGCCAGCGTAGCGCGCAGCTGGGGCCGTTCTGGCGTTTGTTGTTCCGATGAAGATGACGAAGATGATGCACCATCGTCATGCGTGCTGCTGGCCTCGTCGCCTGCCAAGGCTTGGGCGACCTCAGCGTCGGAGAGGATGGGCGACTGGAATGGCACCAGCTTGACGCGGGTGATGCTGACGTGACCCTCGTGGTCGTTGGGGTCACTCTCGTGGGCAACCTCGCCGAGCTCGTCGAGGAGGGTGATGGTGCCGATGACGACGCCACGATCCTCCTCTTCCTCTTCCTCGTCTGGATGCGCGCTGAGGGTCCGGAACGTGAGAGCCTCAACTTGGTCTGTAGCGTGTGCGTTGCTCCTTGCACGGCTCCCAAGCTTCTTCTTCACCCGTCGCTTCTTTTGGGGTGATGCATCTGCGTCATCTTCGCTGTTCATCAGCTGGGGCTCGAAGATGAATCGCTTTGTTGGTGTCGGTTGTGCATCTCTCGCGTGCTCCCCAGCTCCCACACCCAAGGGGGCTTGTTGTTCAGGGACAACCACCCACGATTGTGCCTCTTGTTCTCGTGGCGTGAGGCGCTGCACGCGGGCCGCCTTCCGCTTCCTGCTGCTCCCTGAGCCATCCATCTCTTCTTTGAGTTTATGTCGACTTGCCTTACTTTTTTTGTTTTCTTTCACTGTTTTTCTCTACGGCACGTCGAGGCGAAGGTGAAAAAGGGAGACTGAGGCGAAAAGCCCTGGCCGTCCTCGTCTGCCCCAGGCAAGTTGCACAACTTTCACAAGCACAAACACAACCAATCATCAAGAAGAAGGCCCTCATGATGGAAAAAAGAGAAGAAAAAAAGCTTAAAGTGCCGAAAAGAGGAGGGCTAAATTGAGTTAGCCCTGTGGGGCCTTTGCGCTTGCGGCCGGACGAATCGTGGAGCCTGGGTCGAAGGGTGTGGCGAACGGGTTGTTGCTGTGGGCGAGCTTTCGGCGAAGAGCCAGGAGGCCAAGAACGGCCGCGACGAGGAGGGCCAGCGCGATGAGCCCCACGAAGGGAACGCCGAGCGAGACCGACAGCCCGATGATGAGGTCCGTGTCGTCGTCGGGCTTGGGCGTCGGGGTCTCGGCGAGGTAGCGCGAGCAAGTGAAGGCGAACTCGACAGCAAACGTGGTGTTGATCATGTTGCGGTTGGACTCCACCCGGTAGGCGCCCGGCTTGACGAACGCCGGCGTGCGGACCAGCGAGCCGCGCTCCAGGTAGATGTCGGCCGTGGGCTGTGGCCCGGTGAAGGACAGCACATGATCGACCGAGTCGGCGTTCTCAAAGATCAGCACATCGCCCACTTCGAGCCGCTTGCCGTTCCACCAGGAAGTGCGCGCGATGGCGTGCGGCTCCACGATCCGGATCAAGTGCTCGATGGCTGCTGGCCGGTAGCGCCGCGTGTGGTTGACCACGCGCGTGACCTCGTCCTGGCGGCGCGGGTCGTGGTAGTACACGGTCTCGAACCACTCGTGCACGTCGTCGCTGGGCATGATCGCGCAGCAGTGGGTATACTCGACGACGCTCGCGTTGCGCGTTTCCGATGTCGAGGCGTTGTTGGCAACGGTTGTCGACAGGATGAAGTCGGTGCTCGAGGGCGGGTACACGCAGCGCCCGCAGACGTCCGGCTGCTTGGCGTTGTAGACGACGTTCAGATCGAAGCTCACCGACGAGCTCTCGACCGAGGTGATGCGGTAGGTGCCCGGCGCGGACACGACGATGCGCAGCGTGTTGCCGGGCCGCAGCGCCGCGTAGTCCCACCGCGTCTGGATCTGCTTGACGCGCGCGATGGCGGCCGGCACGTCGAGGCGGTACATGATGAGCGAGTAGGCCTGGCCCGTGTGGAGGTTGGTGATGGCCAGCGTCTCGCCGGTCTCGAGCGTATTGCGCAGGATGATCGTCTCAAAGTCCCGAATGGTGGCCGTCGTCTGCGCGAACGGCAGGAAGCAGCAGTCCGTGTTGTTGCCGCCGCACACGCCGCAGTAGTCCCGCACCTTGCCCGACCAGGGCAACCCGTCGCACCCGGCGCATTGGCTGTTGTTGCCGCCGCACACGAAGCAGCGGTCCAGCTGCCCGGGCGGGCACGAGCAGGCCGGGTCAGTGATGATGTGCTGGCCAAAGCACTGGCCAGCGCAGTCCTTGTCGGCGTTGAGTTCGCGTCTCGTCGTGCCCAGCGCGCATTGGCCGCAGTCGTCGACCACGGCCAAGCCGCCGCACACGTCCGCGCAGTCCTTGTCGGAGTTGGGCGTGTGGTTGCCGCCGGGCGTGTAGCACACACCGCAGTCATCCACCAAGGCCGAGCCGTTGCATTTGCCCAAGCAGTCCTTATCGAGGTTGGGCAGCCTGCTCGTGGTGCCCTCGACGCAGCGGCCGCAGTCGTCGATGTAAGCCGAACCGTTGCACACGTTGTTGCAGTCCACGCGATAGCCCGTTCCGTTATAATACCGCTCTGGGACAACGCACACGCCGCATGGGTTGTACACCGCGGTGCCGTTGCACACGCCCAGGCAGTCGCGCACGCTCTGCGGCTCCCGGCCCGACGAACCGCCCACGCACACCCCGCAGTCGAGCCCCGCCGAGCCGCGGCACAGGTTGGCGCAGTCGAGGTCCGTCGCGGCGCAGCATGTGCTCTGCTTGTCTACGCGCGCTGTGCCGTTACAAATGCCGCGGCAATCAAACACGCCACCAGCGCACCGGGTGACGCGCTCGGCCAAGTCGCTCGCCACGGGAGCGTCATCACTGTCGGCAGCGACTTCGGACGAAAGCTGCAGCTCGGCCTCGGCCGGAAGGGCACGCCGGGACACATTGCCACGGCACACGAGGTCAGGCCGGATCGCACAGATGCCGTCGCAGGTCTTGGTCATCGCGTCCTACAAGCCCGCAGCAAACGAGTTAGGAACTTGCATTGCACACATTCCACCAAGGGTCTGGACGTACGTCAAGGCCAGTGGAACCGCCGATGCAACGTGAGCACTGGTTGGTGCGCGCAGCGCCACCGCACACGCCGGCGCAGTCGACACGGGCGGTGCCCTGGCACTGGTTGTTACAGTCGCGCACGGCCGTGCCGTTGCACACACCGGCGCAGTCCTTCCCGTAGTTCAGGTCCAGGCCGGTCGAGCCGCTCACGCAGTAGCCGCACGAGTTGCGGACGCGGAGGCCGAAGCACTGGCCCGCGCAGTCGAGCAGCTGCGGGTGGGTAGCCTCGGTGGCGCCGCACACGCCGCACAGGTCGGGCGTGTCCCCATTGCAGACGTTACGGCAGTCCTTGGCGAAGCCCGGCACGCGGCCGGTCGAGCCGCCCACGCAGTAGCCGCAGTCGTCGATGACGGCCGTGCCATTGCACACGCCAGCGCAGTCCTTGGCCCGCTCCGCGTCGTAGCTGTCCACCAGTGGGTCGTGGCACACGCCACACACGTCGCGCCGCGCGTTGCCAAACGGCGTGCCCTTGCAGTCGAGGCACGACGTGCCGTTGCCCCCGCACACGCCACACACGTCTTTGACCAGGTTCGACGGGTCCACGATAATGGTGCCGTGGATCGCCGGATTTTGGGCGTCGTGCCACACGTAGATCCCTGCGTGGTGATGTGTGCGGCCGTCCATCAGAGCTCGGCTCTGGCGACATCAAACAAACGTGTGCACGATGCAGGATCGTGGACGCCGTACCGGGGCTAAAGAACCGATGGGGCGCGCTGGCGCTGCCGGGCGTGAGCACAGTTGGATCGGCCGCCGAGGCGCGGCTGATCTCGGCAAAGTTGAAGAGAGACCACTTGCGCGCAGGGCCGAAGCCCGAGAAGGGCTGGACCCCGTAAGACGAGGTACCTAGGAGCGTCGCTGACGTCGCGACACCGGCTGAGCCCAAGGAGCCCATCCCAGCCGTCCCTTTAGCACCCTCTCCCCCGTCGCCGCCGGCCGGCGTGGTCGCGCCGCCCGCCCCGCTGCTGCTGGGCGTTGTGCCCGATCCGCTGCTGCTTCCCGGCGTCGAGGCGCCGCTCGAGCTGCCGCCTCCCGGCGTCGAGGCACCACCAGAGCTGCTGCTGCCCGGCGTCGAGCCGCCCGAGCTACTGCCACTGGAGCCGCCCGGCGTCGAGCTGCCACCAGAGCCGCCTGGGGTCGGGGCGTCAGCCCGGACACGGTGCCGCGGCGGACACAGACAGCGGACGTGGAGCGGACGGGCCGGATCGCTCTCAGACTCGTGCAGCTCGGGGTCGTAGAGCATACGTGCGGCCTCGCGCTTGCGCTCGCTGAATGCCTGAACGTCCCACCGGTCCACAACAGCGGTGTCGTTGATGCTGGCGAGGAAGTCCTGTTGCTCCTTCTGGTGCTGCAAGAGCAAGAGCGCGACCGCCCGCAGCGAGAACGCTGGCCTTGGTCCGCCGCGAACATCGGCCGACGTGCGGCCCTTCATCTCGTCCGTCGACACGTGGACTGGTCGTGACTTGACGCGCTTCTGAAGCACTGCCTGGAGATGCTTGTCGAGCTCCGTGTTGCCATGGCCGAGCGTATACGGCTTGGGCACGGCCGTGTTGGACCCGCTGGCGTCATCGTCGAGCTCGGGCTCGGCGCAGCAGACACCCTCCATGACCTCTTCAGCGTGCACGTAATCGTTGTCGCCGTCATCTTCGTCGTCAGCTTCGTCATCAGCCTCGCGTCGTTGGAGGGTCACCTGACCGCGCCCGCGATCCTCAGCGAGGCCCACGGTGGGCCCATCGACATGCCAGCCCGGGAAGCGCGCGAGGCCCATGTTGTAAAAGTCCTCGGGCAAGTCGGCCGAGAGATGGCCGCGGTGGTCGTCTCGCCTGAGGAACTGGGGACCCAACGTGTCGGGCGTGAGGGGATCGGAGGCCGTCTCGAGGTGGTCCTTCAGGGTGGCCATGGCCAGGTACTGCTGCACGTAGGCGCTGACGGTGGCGTCGTCCAATGTCATCAAGGGCACCTGGTCCTGGATGGGGAAGCCCTTGAACTGGAGCGTCCGCAGCTCAAACGCCGGAGCGCCCACGTAGTCGTACACGCCGCCCTCGACCTTGACATTCCAGTCGAGGAGGTTCTCCCACACGACCATGTCGCCCACCTTGATGCGCTTCGTGCCGCCGTAGCTGTTGGGCTGCAGCCGCACATACTGCACGGTGGCCTGCGAGGGCTTGCGGATGCAGCACGTGGAGCCGTCGCCGCCGCACTTGCCGCACATGTCCACGGTCTTGCCCGACAGCGGGACGCCATTGCAGCCCATGCAGGCCTTGTTGTCGCCGCCGCACACGCCGCACACGTCGACGTCGCCATAGCACCCGATGGTGACCGTCTGATGCACGCTCGAGATGACGTTGGCCGACGCGGTGTCGAAGCCGGCGTGCAGGATGACGGCGTGGAGCTCCTGCGGCCCGTAGTAGCTCGGGTTGCTCGTGTCCCAGTAGGCGCTCAGCGTGTAGCGCGTCGTGGTCGCCACCGAGCCCCGGATGCGCGGGACGTTGATGGTGGCGATGAGACGGCCCGAGCCGCCCACCTGGCCGTGCCAGAACTGTACCAGCACGTTCTGCCGGTTGAAGGTATCGCCCAGCACCGTGGCCGAGATGTCATAGCCCTTGACCCAGCGCTTGCCCGGCCCGCCCATGACGGGGCTGAGCGTGAGGGTCTTGTCCAAGCGGATGGTCTGGATGGTGTAGCCCTCATCCCGCAGGTTGTAGAACATGAGGCTGTAGGCCTCGTTGTTGTCCTCGTGCATTTCCTCGATGTCGTTGTTGTCATCGAGCGTCGCGTGAATGTTGTTGGTGCCGTCGTACTTGAACAGGAACGCCACGTCGCGCTGACCCTGCGCCGGGATGATGTTGACTCTCGTCGCGCCGATGAGGGTGCGGCCGATGAAGAGGCAGGTGAGGTCGAGGCAGTTCTCGGGGCTGCCGCGCCACAGGGCCAGACTCACGTCCTGGGCCTGCACGAGGGCCTTGTTGCGGACCGTCACCGTGACCTGCACGACTTCGCCCAGCCGAGGGAAGAGCGGCGTCGAGACTATCTCCTTGGTGAGCATGGTCCGGTCCCGCTTGAAGTTCGTCCACCACCAGGGCATGTTGAACGTCGGGTCGGGCTTGTTGTACGTGCGCTGCCACCAGGTCGACACGCCCGGGTAATAGCCCGGCTCGGCGGAGTAGTCCACCTTGAGGTACTCCTGCCCACTGCCCGTCCTGGCCATGTAGACAAAGGGCTGCACCTTGTAGGCGTACTGCGGCGAGATGGCCTCCAGGTAGCTGTGCACGGAGACGTCGCGGTTGATGGAGGCCGACTGGGACTGCGTGGCCAGAGCCTGGTCCGAGGTCTCGGTCCGACCCGTGTAGCCCGCGACAACGTTCACGCCCAGCGGCATCTTAATCTGCGGGCCGACGCCCATGAACGCACCCGAGAAGGTGAAGTCGACGGACACGCTGGCGCCGGCCGAGCCGCCCTTGCCCGTCCGGTCGGCCGTGTGGTTGAGGCTGACTTTGTTCTGCGATTTGCCCGACTGCTGGTCGACCCACTGCTCGTGGGCGTTGGGCCCGAGCGTGACCTTCTCGCCGACCATGATGCGGTTGACCGGGTTGAAGTCCTTGGGCGCGCGGGACGAGTAGGTGAGGATGTTGAAGGGCTCGTGGTCCGGCGTGAACCACCACAGGTCCCGGCCGTCGCCCTTCTGGACGCACTTCTCGCCGCAGCTCGACGACAGCACAATGTCCAGCGAGCCCACCTGGTTCCCGCTCTGGTCGACGATGGGGTACTTCCACACGTCCTTGTCGGTCGAGGTGTACAGCACGACGTCGTCGCCCGCCGCGACCATGTCCCGCGACACGGCGATCTGCTCTATGTTGGCGTAGCCCGTGTTCTCCGTGTTGGAGGTGAAGGTCTGCCAGGCGAGGTCCATGTTGCCAAACACGACCGCGATCCGCGAGTCCAGCTGGAAGCCGTGGGTCGAGGTCGTGGCCGACGCCTTCTCGCGGGTGATTTCAAAGGATGACACGATGCCCTCGATGTTGGACAGCGACGTGAACGAGCCCGAGCCCGTGAAGGTGTCCGCGTTCACGACCACCTCGCCCTGATCGTCCAGGACGTCGTAGTGCGTCGGTGGCGCGTTCAGGACGGCCACCAAGTCGGGCACGCCCTCGTAGCGGATCGTGGTGGGCTCGCCCACGCGGAAGCCGAGGCCGTAGAGGTTGCCCACCGTGAGGGCCATGTTGTTGACCACCCACTCCTCGAAGGCTTCAGCGAGCTGGTAGTACGGGCCATTGTAGCAGTGCCGTCCGTTGACGCTGAAGGGGCCGTCAACGTTGGGCTGCGCGGTGAGGCTGGCCAGCATGACCTTGGCCACGGTGGAGTCGCGGGTCGAGGTGTACTCGGCGGCGACGATCAGCTCATTGGCGTAGCTGTCATCCAAGTTGGCGATGGCCAGCTTGAGCTCGGGGCTCCGCAGCGGCACGCCGTCGGGGCTGGTGTAGCCCAGCGAGAGCGTGTAGGCCTGCTTGTTGAAGAGCTCCATGCAGTCCAGCCGGCGGCACTTGGTGCCAGAGCCAGGTGCATCGATCCGGTACAGGTAGGCTTGGCTCCGCGCGGTGAAGCCCACCACGATCTCGGCGTCTCCATCATCGTCAAGATCGCCCGAGACCATGTGCAGACTGGACAAATAGATGGTAATGAAGATGATCGTGTCGATCATAATGAGGTAAACGTGCACGATGAGCAGGGCAAGGGACCGTCCTTACTTGGAGCGAGAATAGGAAGACGCTGAGGCAGCACCCCAGAGATCAGGCTTGGTGTTAGCGTCGTAGACCGTGATGACCTTCTCTTGCTTCAGGCTAAAGTCGTCCTCTTGGTCGATCGAGTAGAGGAACACAGTCACGCCCTGGCGGTCGATGACCCCCAGCGACAGCTCGCTTGTGCCCGAGCCCTGGGCGTCCAGAGTGTTTGTTAGAGATCGACGAGGGCCAGCTTTACCAGCCCGCGGGTACCTCGTAGTTGGCCAAATTGACCGCAACCGCTCGGGGCCGGTTGAGGGAGCGCAGCGAGTTGGGGCTGGCCGTCGCTGGGATGAGCGTGCGGTTCGGCGCCTGCACGTAGAGCTGCCACGAGACCGTGCTTGCGTCTACGATCCAGGACACCACCAGCTGTGTCGTTGGGGCATAAGGTTGATGACGTCAGCACACCGCCCGTCAGAGGATACAAAGGGTGATGAACGGAACGAACGTAGTCCCGCAGCGAGAGAGCCACATCCCCCGCGGACAGGGAGAAAGAGAAGCCCTTGGAGTCGATTCGGGTCGAGTTGAAGATAACCGGGAAGCGCGGACTCCCGGGCACGCGCACGGTCGTCACCTGGTTGAAGAGGCTGAGAATGGGCGCCTGCGTGGCAAAGCAGCCGCACGGTTGCAAGTTGGTCCGTGAGGCCTTGGCTCGAGCCCCCCACACGGCAGCGTTGTTGATGGACAAGTCCCACAGGTAGGCCTGAAGCACGCCCGCAGAGTTGGTGAAGGCAAAGACCAGCTCCGGGTAGCCATCGCCGTCAAAGTCGCCCGTCTGGACCTCGATCTGGTCGCCCAGCACGATGGCGACGCCAGAGACTCGGATGCTACGATAGGTCTGAGTCACCGGACGCCCGTTCTGGACGTAGGTGATGGCCGCATGAAGGGAGCCGCCCACGTAGCCAAACAGCGTGATGGTCTCATCCTTCCAGTCATTGTCGAAATCGGCGCTCGCGCTGGCCAGCAACATCTTCCTCGAACTGGGCACCAAATCCGTGAAAACGGCGGCCGCGCCAGCCTCTGTCATGTGGCGCACGACCAAGTCAGCCAACACATGCTGCCCACACACGAGGCATGCAGTCTGGCGCATGGACTACGGACCTTGGCACAGAGCTTTGACCATGAGGGCCTTCTTGGGGCGCGTTTGGCTGTAGGTGCACGTCGGCGCGTCGCTGGTACGCCGCTGCCTGAAGAGGGGCTCGGTGGCGTGGCGCACGTAGCCGGTCTTGTAGTAGTGGTCCTCGGTGCCCGGGTAGGTCCACGGCAGGGCGCGCTCACTCGAGCTGTGCTGCCTTTTGTGCTTTTCACCGGCAAAGTTGCTGCCGTCGCCGTCCTTCTCCGCCCAACGGCGGCTCTGGACCGAGGAACTGTCCTCGGTCGTGAGCAAGGACACGTCGTCTGGGCAGGGCGGCAGCTCTCCCGGGCACAGGTAGGGCTCGCCGATCTCCTGGGCAAACTGCGTGTCGAGCGCGAGCAGCTCGCACGACGTCTGGCCGACGCACACCGACGCGACGCGACGCGCAACGGTGGTCGTGTTGGCCTCGCAGTTGTCGTACACGCGCACATTGTCCTGTTCGCAGGAGCCGTCGAGCTTGCCAAAGCGGGCCCATACGATGGACGAAATGACGCCGCCGGACGGGCACTCCAGCCGGATGCGGTCCTCGACGTTGGCCGCTCGCGCGTACAGCTGGCCGCCGCCCTCGGCGCACACGGAATTGTCCACGACAGCGCTGCGAAGGCAGTACTCGGAGCTGATGGAAAGGTACCAGTCCTTGAGGTGGCCCTGTCTCACCGGTGAAGTCACGACCAGCACCCAGTCGGCCCGAGCCGGGAGCCCCCGCAGCTGAGCCAGCTGGGTCACGTTGAGGTTGCTGTACACCAGCAGCGTTGTCGCTGGCTGGCTGACCTCTGCGTGTGTGTGTGTGTGTGTGTGTTGTATGTCAATCAATTGGCCAGGCTGTCATCACCGCAGCAAGCGAGGCAAAAGAAATCAGGGTTGATTGACGTACCAATATTGGCCGTCTTGAGCACGATCGAGGTCGTGATATTCTTGGCGCGTGGGCTTGTGCCGGCTAGGCCCGTGCGAATGAGGGTCAGACCCACGCTGTTGACGTTGAGATGCCTAAGCTGGACGGTGACCGTGACCGACGTGACGCAGTCGCTATCGGCAAAGTTGAGGCTGGACATCGGGAAGCGATTGGGCACGTTGCCCGTCCGCTGCCACGGCGCCACCTGGTTGGTGAGCGGGCCCGGGTCGAGCTCGTCCGTCTGCGTGTCGCAGAAGTTGGGCGTGCTCGTGCCCTGGTCGCGGATGATGTGGACCGAGCCAAAGGCAACGCGCGACATGCCCGTCTCGAACCCAAGGCTGATGGTCTGCCGCTGAGTAAACCATCCGCCTTTCCACCGCTTGAAGAGCGGACCGAGCACGTTCGTCCGGTCCCGGGCGCCCGTGTTGGGCGAAATCTGCGGCACGATCGGCCTCAAGGGTGAGCTCAAGGTCGTCAAAGCGGGCGAACGCTTCTTTGGGTTGGGAGAGCCAAACGCACCAGCTGGGCAAGGCCCTTGTCGTAGAGGTCGATCTCTTCGCGATAGCGGAGGGACTCGGCCCAATCGATGCCGGAAGGTTGCTGCGCAGGCACGGGCAAGGTGGCCGAGCCAAGGCCCTTGACATCAAAGATGACATCGCCCTTGTTGATCGCCACCAGGGCGAACGTGTTCGGATCCGGGTAGAAGACATTGGCCATGTACTGGCCGCCAAAGTCGAACGACTGAGTAGTCTCGTAGTAGGCGCACATCGTGTCGTCCGGCCGCCTGCGGCATGCCGAGTACGAGAAACTCTTTGTGTCGCCTCCTCGGATGCCAAACTGCACGTCCACGCCGCCGTCAGCAATAGTCATGCGATGTGCCACAATGAGAAGAAGGCTAAGGAGTGTTGAGCGGCACCCGCGGTTGTGTGGAGGGTCCGTTGAACCACTCGAGGAAGAAGAGATCCTCGTCTCCGCCGCCGACACGGTTGTTGCCGTCGGCGTCCATGACCGTCACGCGCAGGTACTGGTCACGCAACACGCGCATCTCCGTGTCGGCCGGGTTGGTCACCACACGGACGGTCGAGCTCGCGGGATCGAACGGGCCTGTGTTGGCGGAGGGGTCAACATAGTGCTGGGCACAGTTTGCATTGCACCACATGCGCACCGTAGAGGAGGAAGGTGCGCGAGTCGCGGGACTCGATGACTTGGCCAGTGGCGCCCCGGCGCCAGATGAGGGTGACGAGAGCGTTCTTGGTGTCGGGCCTCGGGCGAGAGAAGGTGCCGGCCGGAATGACGCACATGCCCGCCACTTGCAGCGAGTCCGTCTGTGGAATGGGTCGGTTGTCGTAGGCGAGCAACGGCCCACTCCACACGACATTGCGCTCCGTCACGACTCGGTCCCCCGCCGCCGATATCCTGTCGTTGTACGGCCAAAGAATTAAAAATATAATTTCATCTTGTTTTTTAAAGGAATAAAATGCATACCGCTGGTTTGACCCGCTCCAGCTGAGTTCGCAAGTGACACTGGTGATGCTGGAGTCGGTGGTAAATGCACGACCAGCGACACCAATCACGATTTGCTTGGTGTAGTCTCCTCCAATAGGCGAGATGGCCGACAAGATAGGCTCGCCGTCCGGGTATGCTGCGCATCACCCACATATGAAGAGGAAACAAGATGAGAAATTCAAGAAGGAAAGTAAGAGCAACACAAGAAGAAGAGGCCGCCGTACTGAGCTGGCACTGTGCGCCGTAGTTGAGGAAGCTGCGACATACACATTCGGTGCGCTTGACGTCCTTCGACCAGTAGCAAGTGCCGTTCACCGAGCAGGCTGGCGAGCACGTGGGGAAGTCGACTCGGGCTAACCGAGACAGGCCATACGTGGTCTGCACCTGGACCAGCATGTCGATATTGGCCACCTTGTCAGTTTCGGGGCGAGTGATGGTGCATGTGATCCGGCTGCCGATGGCAGTAAATGTGCTGCTGATGCAGTTGGACGTCGTTCCGCCCGAGATCTGCACCACCGGGTCCTCACTGCTGTTGGGATCCAGCTCATTGCCGTTGATCACCAGTTGAAGTTCCGTCCCTACGAGCGTCAACGCCGTGCTGCTGATCCGAGGAGCCCCAGGCTGTCAACGAGTCTGAACGTTAGAGCGAGATGGCAAGTGAAGCCACAAGGAAAAGCCTTACCGTCACCGCTGCTGGGGGGCTGGGCCACTTCTTGATGTCTCCTCGCGCGCCAAAGGTGCACCCTTGGGCCGATCGGGCCTCGTCCCAGTCCGAAGCCACATTCTCGGTCAGAGAACCCAAGTTGAAGGTGCGCGTGAAGGTCACTCGATCACTAGCCACGTCGCTTCCTTCACGTGTGCAAAAGTTGGAGCCGTCCTTCTCGAAGAAATCCATGTTCATGTCCATTGAAGTCCGGGTGGTGCTGAAGTCTATCGTGTAGGTAACTGCTCTGTTGATGTGCTCATCGATGTCCTGGAAGTTTATGCACTTGGACTGCGACGCCATGTCGAAGAGCCAAGTAAACTCTTCGTTCGCTGCAACATCGAAGCTGTAAGTTGTGTGTTCACAAGTCAGCAAGTCAGCGCTGACGATAAACAACAACAACAGAGCCCGAGGGGGTTCGCATACTTGCAACTTCCCGACGTGTACACGCTTTTGATGGTGAGCGTGTAGTCCGCCCCTTCGGCAGCGGCTAGCAGTAGAGCCAGCATCGCCAGCACGGCGACTGGGCCGCAGAGGCTCATGTCTTGGAGCCGACTTGAAATGGTTCCGAACTGCGGTTTTGTGATCTACAACTGTCTTGGCGTTTTTTATATCAAATATCGTTGTAACTCCAAAAAAGGTTACAAATTACCAAATTGGAATGTGCCACGTAACGCAAGCGATCAGTGGATGTTGACGACGACGTCGTGAATGGCGGCAGCCATCTTCGGGATGGTCTTGCTGCTGAGGCCGGCCATGGAGATACGGCCATTGGTCATCATGTAGATGTGGTGCTTCGAGATCATGACCTCGCACTGGGGCTTGGTGAGGCCCGTGTAGGAGAACATGCCGATCTGGTCGATGATGTGCTCCCACGTCCCGGGCGTTCCGTTGCGCTTGATGGCGTCGTACAGCTCATGCCGCATCCGCTTGATGCGGTCCGACATCTCCTTCAGCTCCACCAGCCTATCCAAGCACCACCACTCTCGTTGAGTGTTGTCCACGCCGTTGATGTGAGCCCCGGGGAAGGTGAACACTACTTACCACTCGTTGTAGAGGGCCTTGTCGCTGAGGATCTTGGACACGAGCCGCGCGCCGTGGAGGGGCGGGTTGGAGTACATCGGGCGGATGAGCACCTTGAGCTGGCTCTTGACGGCGTCGGCCGTCGCCGTATCGCGACACACGATGTTCAGCGCGCCGATCCTCTCGGCTGCCAAAGAAAAGCATCACGTGAGTATAAAATCGATTCTCGCTGAGCGAAATCAGCCGTGGCTGAGCTGCGTACCGTAGAGGCCGAGGTTCTTAGCGTAGGACTGCGAGGCAAAGAGCTCCATGCCGCGAGCGACGGCCATGCGCGCGGGCGAGGCGTCGCGGTCCAGGTCGCCCGTGGCGAAGCCCTGGTAGGCCGTGTCGAAGAAGGGCAGGTGGCCCTTGGCCTGGATGACGTCGAGGATGGCCTCCCACTGCGCGAGGGTCGGGTCCACGCCGGTCGGGTTGTGCGCGCACGTGTGGAGGATGAAGACCGAGCCGTTCGGCGCGGCCTTGAGGTCCTCGATGAAGCCCTCAAAGTCGAGACCGCGCGTGGCTTCCTTGTAGTACCGATACTTACGCACGTCCTTCATGTGCGCGTCCTTGAAGATGTTGAGGTGGTTGCCTGTGGGCTCAATTGGTTATTTCTTGAAATTTAAACAAATAAAAACAAAATCAAAAACATCAACGCCACGAAGCAGGGCACGCACCCCAGGTCGGGTCAGAGATGTAGACGGGCGTAGCAGCGCCGCCGGGAGCGAAGCGGGCGAGGAACTCAGCGCCAATCCTCAAAGCGCCAGTGCCGGACAGGGCCTGCACGGTGGCCACCTGGCAGACGAAGAGGACGACACGAAGGTGAGACACCAAGCAATCAAGATTAACGGGAGAGAGGGTTGAAAGGTAGTGTACCCTCTTCTCGGCAAGAGCGGGCGAGTCGGCGCCAAAGATGAGCTTGGCAGTGTGAGCGAGGAAGTCGGGAAGGCCCTCGATGGGCAAGTACTCCTTGTTCAGGCTCAAATCGTTGGCCACCATTTGCTCCACCTGAGAATTGACACAACGAGGTAACCAGTGTTAGCTCTGTGGTCGCTTGAGATGGAAATTAGCGTTGCTTTGCTCAAAGGGGGGAGCACCTACCTTTCTGACAACGTTGAGCACAAGGGGCTGGCCCTCCTCAGTTCGGTAGGCGCCAACGCCAAGGTTCAGCTTATCACTGCTGGGGTCAGCCTTGTAGGCGACGTTAATGCCCAGGATGGGATCCTCAGGGGCGACGGGCACGTTGCTGATGTAGGCGCTCATCTTGCTGCTGTTTAAGCTAGAACCGCACTCGTTGGGCGAAAGAATGCACGAATTGACAATGCGACGAACGCTCCTCTTGACGCTCGATTTGGTGTGGGTCGACATAACAAATAAATCGAAAGAAAACTGAAGTGGGAGGCGTGTGCTGGCTAGAACACAACACGAACGTTTCTCTTGGCCCTAACAAAATGTGGTCGACAAGAGCCTCGCGGTGAGCTCGCAAAGGGAACCACTCTCTCCCCAAGCCAACTGTTGGCCGACAAGTCGGCACAAGATCGGGTGACGCGGCCGCGTACAGAGAACAGGGTTTCTTGTTGAAAAAGGGAACAAAGACATGAACCCGGCGCGCTCGCAAGGACTCAACGCTGGCAGTGCGGAAGCACTCAGCAGTTGGTGTAGAGAAGGCGGTTGGGAGTGAAGGCGCACACGGCGCTAGAGGTGGGGCAGGCCAGATCAATGACACCCTCGGTCGCCACGGCGGCGAGGGCCTGCTCGACCTCAGCGGGCGTCGACTTGGGCGATTTGCTCAAGATGAGGGCGGCGACACCGGCCACGTGCGGGCTGGCCATCGAAGTGCCCGAGATGGTGTTGTAGACCGTGTTCGGCGGGTAGCCAGCCTGGTCGATCCACGCGGCCTTGATGAGCTGGCCAGGCGCGGCGATGTCCACGCACTTGCCAAAGTTGGAGAAGCTCGCCCGCCTGTCCTTCTCGACGCCCGCAGGCGTCTCAGTGATGGTGGTGGCAGCCACGGTGATGGCCTTGGGCTCGCTGGCCGGGCTGCGCAGGCAGGCGTCGGTGTTCTCGTTACCAGCAGCAACGACGAACGTCACACCAGCGTCCACGGCCGCTGCGCATAAGAAGATGAGTCGATCGGCCTCGCAACTGGCACCAAGAGGGCTTCCGTACCAGCCACGGCGGCGTTGACGGTGGCCGACTTGCCGCCACCGAGCGACATGTTGGCGAGCGAGGGGCGCCCGGTCTTCTTGGCCTGGTTGGCGGTCCAGTTGATGCCCGAGATGACACCGTCGTAGGTACCGGAGCCGTCGCAGTCGAGCACCTTGACCTGTTTTTGTTTTACCAAAGGGTGAGCCGCACGGTGTGACGCTCGGAGGAGGACCAAGTCGACGTACAGCGATGAGGGTCACATTCTTGGCAACGCCATAGAGGCGGCCACCAACAGTACCGGCGACGTGGGTGCCGTGTCCGTTGCAGTCGGCATCGACGCCGTCGTCAGCGAAGCTGTTGCCCCACTTGGCGCGACCCTCGAACTCGATGTGAGTGGTGAGGATACCCCTGTTTAGTACGCGCGCACACACACGAGTGAGCCAGGAGGACGAAGGGGCATCGGGTCAGCACAAGCAACGTACGTGTCGATGATGTAAGCATCGACGTCGGTCGCGGTCTCACCGAACTTGTAGTCATCGTCGACCAGGTCGATGTCGTGGGTGTCGATACGGGCCAAGTTCTGATACAAAAGAAAAAAAAAAAAAAAAGAGTGAGAACGACCGAAAGTTATGGCCATTGCCTGGTCGTGTATACCCAGATGACGTCGTTCTGGCGGTAGCAGGCCTGGTGGAGCTTCACTTCCTGGTTCTCCTCAACGAGGGAAACGTACGGGTGGGCACGAATCACGTCCAGCATGCTGCATAGGCCTCAAATTGTCAAACAAAAGGGGCCAAAATGCACTGCTGCAAGGCAGGGAAAAGCATATACCCAGGAGACAGCTTGAGGTGGGCGGCACGGAAGTTATCACCAATGGCAAACGAGCGGATGAACTCGCTGCCGTCCTTCGCCGCAGCAAGAGCCGAACGGATGGCGGCCACCTGGACATTGACTGTGTTGTCCAACGTTGTTTCAGTAACTTGCCCTTAAAGAAATATCAGATGGCAAGAGATCGAAGCGACGAAAAAAAAGAAGGAAGAAGAAGTACACTGCGAAAGCAAGAGCCCATCCGTAAGCATAACGATGTACTCGCCAGGGATGCGCTTGGAGTCATCTTCCGCCAGGTTCAGGGGCGCCACTTCTGCAGGGGAGCAATTGCGTAAGGAAAGAGCAGTACACAAGATAGACGTTCAAAAGGGGACATGACGCACGGCGCGAAGCAAGGGCCGAAACGGCCAAGAGGACAACGAGAAGGACAGCAAGCGTGGCTTGCTGCATGTTTATGTTGGGCGGGGTACAACGAAATGCCGCACAGCCCGAAAGCTAATTATTGCTTGTCAATTCGGCGGGTATCTTTCTTTCGCCTTTCTCCGCCCGCTGCAGGTCTCCTTATTGGCTTGGGACAAGTCACGTTAAAGTCGCGCAGCCTCCCTCTTCGGCGGCCAAGAGGCGAGCTCGAGCTTCATGATGGTGATCTTTTCTTTCTGATAGTCAGCTTCCTCAATAACTGTGCACAAGAGTCCTGTCAGGTTGTTGCCCCACTTGGTTCGGCCAGGAGGGTGAGGAGGCGCACCTTGCCAGCCCTGACGCTTGTACATTGAGACCACCTTGGCGTCGGGAGTCCACAAGTAGAGTTCCTTGGTGCCAAAGTCTTTCGCCCTCTGGGTGATTTCGTTGAGCATGAGGGTCATGATGCCTGTGTGATCGTGCAAAGGTCAGGCACCACCAAAATAAAATGATTTTCATAAATAAATGACAAAAAAAACATATCATGAGACAGATATCGCACTGCGGCCTCGGAAGTCGGGGTGCACGAAGGTGTTGACCAACCAGGGGCCCAGCTGTGGTCGGATGGCCAGATCCTGGACGTCCAGCGACACCGTGCCGCACACTCGGTCGCCGCTCCAGGCCACAACGCACAACGGAATGCGGTCCTCATTCAGAAAGTTGGAACGGAGGTAGACTTCCGCCTCATCTCGTGTGTGTACACCCAAGTCCTGTCTTGCCCCCCCCCCCGCCAGGACAAGAGTTGACCAAACAGAAGAAAAAGGACCTGTTGCCTTCCGGCGCAAGTTGGCCGTACCTGATAGGAGTCGCCCCACTCCCGCCACCACCATTCGGCGACAGTGGGAATGAACTGCGGCTGGTTTGCGACGAGGCCGACCCGCACCCCGCCGGCGGTGTTCTGCGTCATGTGTAGAGCTTAAGAAGAAAAGAAAAGAACGAAAGCGTTTTGTCCCGCACCCCAAAATTACTTCGTTCGTTAGAATGTGAAGAATAATTGTTCAAATAATTCTTCGAAATACTTGGTGGCACAAACAACAACCAATTTACATGATCGATTAGATAGATGGGGACGCAGCTGACAGCCTCTGAGACAGGGGCGGGCGTGGAGCAGGCGTTGCTGGACGCTTCTGTTTTCAGCCTGCGCATTGTCACGGTATGTTAATTCAGATCTTTCCGGCAGCTTTCTCTTCTCATCAATCCGGGCCAGGTGGACCACTACATGAGCCGCCCTGTGGAAGGGCTGGATATTGGCTACTCCGGATTTCTAGGCACGTGTGCACCCAATCCGGGAAACAAGCACCACGCCCTTACTCTCTCTCTTTCATGAACGTTCTTGCGTCAGCACAGGTACAGCAATCGACCGTGTGCCTGTGCTGCGCATCTTTGGGACAACCCTCGCTGGCCAGAAGGTGTGTTTGCACCTGCACATGGTACTAGCCCAGCCTTTGTTGTTGCTTGGCTTGGATCCTGCAATGTCCTCACCCCTATCAGGCCTTTCCCTACTTCTTCTTGCCGTTGGAAGAGGACCTGGGGCTCAAGACCATTGAGCAAGGTGCGTCAGCCTCGGGATATGTTCGCCTCCTTGTCCTCTGCTGACTCGTTTTCATAGTGGACACCTTCATTTCACGGCTTGCCACGAGCTTGACTCGGGCCATGGACGTCTCACTGGGCGGAAACAAGGTTTGTCTGTTGATTCTTCAGTCTTATTCTTCCAATTTAAGACTGACATGACCACCTTGCTCTTCAGGGCCAGTACATTTACAAAATCATGCCCATCAAGGCCAAGAACTTCTATGGGTATCACCCAGCAGAGGGCATCTTCTTGAAGGTCTGGTCCTTCCGTCCACAGCTTCTTCGCTTTCGCTTACACGTCGCTACGTGCTTTGTCTTGTGTGCAGGTGTTCATCACCAGTCCCAATCACCTGCCGCACATATTGCGCTTCCTCCGGAGCGGAGCCATCATGAATCGACCGTTTCAGCCCTTCGAGGTACTGCGGATCCCGCATGACCGACTCTTGTAAGCGGCCGGCTCAGATTTGGCTTGTGTTTGTTTTGCGCAGGCGCACATCCCCTACCAGCTTCAAGTGTTTGTCGATCACAATCTCTACGGGATGGGGCTGCTTCATCTCTCTGGAGTCTTCTTCCGCCCGCCTCTGCCAGGCAAGCGTTCAGGCGTGAGCTCAGGCGCACCGGGCAGGTCTGCAGGCCCTTCTTCTGTTTTGTTCCTCCTTTCGTTCCCTCCTCACGCACCCTTCCTACTCTCAGCGCCGCACCACCAGACAGCCACAAGGCCACGCCTGCCGCATCGGCAAGCAGTGCCGCTGTCTCCAT
Organism: Acanthamoeba lenticulata; assembly: GCA_002179805.1. Classification (NCBI taxonomy): domain Eukaryota; phylum Discosea; order Longamoebia; family Acanthamoebidae; genus Acanthamoeba; species Acanthamoeba lenticulata. The sequence continues at coordinate 21,738 of NAVB01000861.1, forward strand.
GCACCAGGCTTCGGCTACTGGTACGTCAGCCTTGGATGTGATCTGATCAACAGCCGAGGCTCATCGGACAGATTGCAGGTAGTGGTCAGAATGGGCTGTTCAAGGTGTGGTCGCTCGACAACGTCCCGCGTAGCATGATTCGCACTGATCTGCCTCGGCTCTCCAAGTGTGAGATTGAGATCGACGCCCGCTGTAAAGGTAGGGAGTTGGACACGATGGAAGAACCCTTGCTCATGTGTGGCGCGGTGCTTCCACGACGCAGACATTGTCAACTTGAAAGAGCTGCGGTCACAGCAGCGAATCCACCCCTCTGTGCAGCCTGACGTCAAGCTCGTCAAGTCGCTTGCGTCCATGTGGGAGGTGCGTTGTTTCGTCTGGCATCGCTCAGGTCCTGAGAAAATTGTTTGTGACATGCTCGCCCGCGCCGCAGGAGGATCGGATGCGCCGACGGGCCCAGGGGAAGCCCTCGCAGGCATCGCCTGCGCAGACGCCCGAGCGAGCCGACATTCCTCACTTCCCGATGGTGGAGGATGCCCTACGTGCATTTGAGCGCATCATCAGCCAGGACAAGGCCGAGGACGTGCCTTGCGCCAGCACCGGAGCCACCACTGGCGGCCGTGAACAGCCCAGTGGTAGCGCTCCTTCTTCAGCTCGGTTTATGGCTACCGTGGCCTCTCTTTTTTGATTTTCTGATCTCAACTGGCGTGTTGTTGGCAATTCAGCTGCCGCCAGCAACTTGTCGCACTTCTCGCCGCAGCTGCAGGCCTTCTTTCAGGTACATCGGACATCCCGGCCTTATTGCTTTGTCTCCTGGACCTGGCTGACCGAGTTGCCCTCCAACCTGCAGGACACACCGCGTGCGAGCGATCCGGAGGCCATCTTCGCCGACCACACACCGGTGAGCGGCGAGCTGTCCCAGGTCACGCAGCTGAACAAGGACGTTGCCCCTGAAGTCAATGTAGACCTTGTCCTCTCACAGGTATGGCTTCTCGATGACGTGCGTCACCCTGTGAGTAGCGCTTTAACACATGCGGCGTCCAGTCTTCGGATAGCGAAATGCGTGACATTCTGAACTGGATGCACGACTATGAATCGGAGGATGAAGATGGCGATGATGAAGTTGAGGACGAGGATGAAGCCACAAACTCCCAAAAAGAACGCGATGAAATGTATTCCCAATCCCATTGAATGTTTGCTGCCTTGCGCCAGCCTGTCTCACAAGTTTGGTCGTGACAGCATGGCCTCGCAGTCGGAGGTCACCAAGGCTGAGCAGAGCCTGCTCGAGAAGTCCGCCGCGCTGCTGGAAGAAGCGCGCAAGAATTCAGAGGTACTAGGCTTGGCAGTGAGAGTGCCTCGTATTACTCCCCCACATGACTGATCGAACCTTCTCCAGGCGGCAAAGAAGCTGTGCAGGCAGTTGGCCGAGCCCTACTCTCAACATAGCACACAGCGCCCCATGCAGAGGCAACAACATCATCAGGACAAGGGCAAGGACAAGCTGCCCGACGACGCTGCAGCGCAAGAAGACGAAGATGACATCAGCGATGAAGAGTTGCGAGCGCTTCTGCGAGATATTCCACAGTTTGACGGAGCGGATGACGAGCCGCCGGATCTGCCGCCTCCGCCACCCCGTAAGCGAACGGCCCTTGGACTTGACGCTCCCAAGCGCTCTCCGGTACTTCCATTTAGTTGGGACCTGGGCTAATGCCGTTGTTCGGTGATGGACTCATGCTTACCTCGTACCTCACGTTGCAGAACAAGCAACCGGACTTGCCGCCGACGGTCAAGTACCAGGCCAAGCTCCAGAAGCTGGACCGCTATTGTAATCTCTTCAACATGCGGGCCTCCACAACCGACCCCTCGGCCCGACGGGCCGATCGCGAGTCCGATCGACATCACCACAAAAAGGACAAGAAAAGGAAGAAGGAAAAGGAGCGGGAGAAAGAGAAAGAGAAGAGGCGCGAACGCGACGAGAGCCGCCACCAGAAGAAGGACAAGGGAAAGAAGGACAAGGAGCGAGAGCGGAGACGATCAAGGGAAGAGAAAGTTCCGGTGGACGATCATCAGTACTCCAAGCGCGGCGACGATATTGTGGCCCAAAGCCGCAGAACTGAAGCTGGTCGCGGGCGCTCACGGACCGACGACGCGCCCGCTCCGCCGCGCAAGAAAGGGCTGAAGCAAGGGCAAAAGCGAGTGTCGCCCGACACGCTCCGTGAAATGCTTGACGCCAAGAAGGGCAGGCCCGTGGAGGCCAACAATACGCGCCTCGAAGCTCCGGAGCAGAAAGCGAGAGCGCGGTCGGCAGAGTCGCGTCGATCACTCCCGAGTGCCGCACGTCAGAGCGCTGATCGTCGGCCGACGGCCGGGCTCAGCGTCTCGCGTCGACAGCAGAAGGCACAAGAGACCGTTGCTGGCGCCGGTGGTTTCAAGGTGCCTCGAGGCGGCAACGAAGCCCGAGAGACGGGCCAGCAGAAACGGAAAGCAGAGAGCCGAGCCGATGCTGAGGTTCAGGCCGAGGTGGAGGACATGACGGACTCGGCTGTCGCGGCGGCCCTGATGGCAACACTGGTCCCCGTCACGCCCGACGCAAGTCCCGAGAAGCCTTCGACATTGCGCCGGCGCGAAGGCGACGTGGTTCGGAAGCAAGCCGAGGTGAGGGCACCTGGGTTGGCCAAGAGCAGCGAGAAACGCAAGCTTGCCGAAGAACCCCGAAGCGATTCAGGATCGCTGAGCCAGCTGTCGGTGATCCCGCAGACACCTGACAGCGAGCTTGCACGAGCGGAGCGACAGAGGAAGGACCAGCAAAAACCAGCACCGAAGCATTTGGCTGGCCTACGACAAAAGGTTGTGGAGGACGCGGCGCAGAGTCTCGACATCATCCCCGAAACGCCATTCGAGGAGGTGAAGAAGACCGCCACGAAGCGACCGAAGAAGCATATGCGACTGGCGGTGCAGCTCGACGAGCGATTGGATGTGATCTCGGAGACGCAGCTGACCGAACGCTCGGTGGCCCCAAGTCTGGCACAATCGATGGCCGAGCCTGCAGCCACTGCGTCCACATCGACGCACCACTTCACTGCTGTCTCGCTGGGCAGCTGCGCTTCGATGCCCATCACCTGCGGCGTCGTCGCGCAGTCAGCCGTCGGGGACAGTGAAGACTCGAATGACACCGAGAAACAGATCGACGACCGGCCGCCAAGCGCCAAGGCTGTCGTCGCTTGCGCAGCCATAAACGCCCCAACGACGCCTGCTCAGAAGTCGACGACGCAAGGAGTCCAGGATGACTTTGAAGCGTCACCGTCGCTCCACTTCTCACTCTCACTGTGGTCGCCGGTTTCCCCGTCCTCGGCCCCATCGCAGCCCTTTGCCGTCAAGGAGCCCCTTGCTGTGGTGCTGCCACCACACCACCACTTTCAATACGAGGACGAGGACGGACACCGCCGCCAGACGGCCAAGTCACGTCACAGCCGGGCTGGCCCAAGGGCTGGCGGCGGCCGCGAGGATGGCCTGCCGATGGCGTCCGAGTTCTTGTCGCTTCCGCTGCTCTCGGCCGAGTCGCCGACCAAGGACCTCGTCCCTGATGTCCGGCCAATCCGACCACCGCGGAGGGTCAACGAGCCAGAGGCCAACCATACGACCAGACCCACAAATGCTGTCCAGCCTTCGCCACCGCATGCCGAGGAGGCGGCGAGTCCAGTCGTGGAGCTCTCAGAAGAGCTTGTCATCGATCCGACGACAGCTCCCTCGTCGGCCGCAGTCGCACTGGCCAGCACTGTTGACGATAGCGAGGCCGAGGCAAACAAGAACGTGCCCCCAGGCGAAGATGAGGCCGAAGCCGAGCAAGTTCGCTGCATACGGGAGCGAATGAAGAGGAGGCGCGAGGCAACCGTGACCAGCACAACTCCCTTCGAGCCCGCCGAGGCGGACCAGCCACTTGATATCCAGGGACCTGTTAAGGGACATCTTCCGCCGTGCACGCCATACCCTGATGCAAGTGCAGCACCGCTCGACGAGGAAGAGCCGCTCCAGCAACAGTCCATGGTCCTTTTTCTTCCGCCACCGGCGGACGGCCCTCCTGCGCCAGCGCGGCTCATCTCCATCGTCGATGATGCTGAAGTACAAGTCGGTGACACGAGCAAGTCCATGGCGCAGCCCGACGCTCCATTGCCTGCTCCCGCTGCAGCTCCGGTCAGCCCACTCGACCAGCCCGCCATCGACGTCGGGCCTTCGCCTAGCCCTCTTCCGGCTGGCCCTGGACTTTACCGATGGGCCCACGTACGTGCTCTTCCACTTACGTTCACTTTCACCATTCCTCACACTCGTTTTGTTGCTGCAGCCGCCGCCAACGAGGGCCGAAGTGAAGCAGCTGCTTGCGAACAACAATGACAACATGCTTCCTTTTGATTACCACCCGCCCTTCTTCTCCAACGCCAAGGACGCCCCACGCCAGACTAAGGTTCACCATGCGTTCGTTCTTTCTTGCTCAACAATGGAGGCATGCTGACGCACGATCTTCGGGGAGCAGACCATCGGCGGCGTGGTGCTTAAACTGTCCGTTGGTGAGCTGGCCGACGTCAAAGAGTTTGATCCGGCCGAGCTCTCCCAGATATGGGTACTGCTTTTTTCTGTTCTTATCTTCTTGAGCAAGTCGATCCTTACACACGAAAAGGGTGTGGAAAGTGGCCCACTTGCGGAGAGGCGGGACTGGCCACTCGGTCTTGCGCACTACGCCCAAGTCAAGCGCGATCAAGCACGACGAGTGCCCATCCGTGTCGCCGACTCTCCACAAGCACCGACGCACACCACCACCACCACAATGACAACCACAACTACGGCCAGGCCGTCCAAGAGGTACGTGCTGCGAGGGAGGAATATTTACTGCGTATGAGACCAGGTTCTGAGTGTTGTTCAATGCCTGCAACGCAGACGGAAGCTTGGGCACTTTTACACACCGGTGAGCGCCCCGCCGACGCGGGCAGAAGTTCAGCGGCTGCTCGATATCGAGAACCTGTTTGCCGCCAACGAGAAACTCGACCTTGCGGCCGAGGCCGCAGAACGCAAGCGTAAGGAGCGCGGCCAGGACCAACAGCGCATGACGACTGAGACCTGGAAACATTTGCAAGTGGTTCAGACTGGTGATGGCCAAGTCATCATGACCAATCCAAGCGAGGCTCAACAGGCAAAGAATGAAGACGAAGAGCGAGAACCCAAGCGAGTACGGTTCGAAGAGATCGCACGCAACCATGGCCAGGCCATGACCGCGGCTACAATGCCCAAGGGTACTGTCCAAGCCTGCGCAGCTGTATTTATTTATTTATTTATACTCGTTTATTCATTTATTTGGGCTGTGACAGCTGCGGCAGCAACGGCCTACAACGCCCAGTCTACGGCCAAGGAGGATCGCTCGCAAATCGAGCGGCCCACACCGGCACCGGGGGACACCTGTGGCTTTGCCGTCAGCGGCAATGGCTTCCGGCGCGATAGGTAGCCGGCTGCCCAGTTTGATGTTTTGCATTCCATGATTGGTGCGCTCAGCATCTCCTTTGGCCTGTCTTCAGGTCGAGCAGCACAACAGGGCAGGGCTCCGTCGAGCAGCAGCACGTCACGCTGATGAGCATCGAAATCCACGGTGCGTGCGTCTGTGTGATGCTCCTTGAAGCTTGATTTCGTACCATAATCTCATCGTGGGGCACGGGCCAGTCAATACGCGGGCCGAGCTGCGGCCCAACCCGGCCCAGGATGCTTTGACGGCCATTTTCTACTGCATTCGTGACGACGATCCCGAGGACAACTCGTACGCCTGGACCAAGGCCTTGTTTCCCTTTACCTGCCACTCACTGTCCATGTGCGATATGCCATGTGCGCACCACGCGCTAACCAGAGAGATGCTGGGCATACTCGTCACCGTGCCGGAGGACGCACTGTTTACCACGCACGGGCTCGGTATGTGGCCTAAGAGGGCGCTCGACGTGCCTGTTATACTCACTCATGTCCTGCGCGCCGCAGACTGTCGCATCGACGTGTTCAAGGACGAGCGCGCGATGCTGCTGGCCTTTGCGCAGCTGGTCTCGCAGATCGACCCCGACATCCTTGTGGGCTACGAGATCCAGATGTCCTCCCTCGGCTACATCATCGAACGCGGCTACGCTCTCAGTACTCACGCCGCTCTCTCTGATTCTGGATCAGCGCGGCAAGAAGACGCTGACTCCCAACGTCGTCGTGCCCTAGGGCTCAACCTGTGTGAAGAGTTGTCGCGGATGAACTTGACTGGCCCAATGGGCGGAGTCAACCACTTTGACCGGAAGCAGGACGAGTGGGGCTATTCGCACTCGTCCGGGGTGCACATCACCGGCCGCATCGTTCTAAACCTGTGGCGCATCCTCCGGTCGGAGCTACGGCTGCCCTCTTACTCCTACCAGAACACGGCCTACCACGTCCTTCACAAGCGGTTCGTCCAAAGCAGTCTTTCGCGACTGCCCTGAATGTGACTGACGAACTCGCCCTCGTGCCCCACAGGATTCCGTACTACTCGTACGCGACGATGACCGGGTGGTACAAGCACCACAATGGCGTGCAGAGGTGGCGTGTGCTTCAGCACTACGTCGAACGCGTGCAGCACTACCTCGACATGCTCACGCAGCTCGACATCGTCGGCCGCACAAGGTGCCTGCCTACGCCACGTGGGGTTGTCACCAAGGAAGGACGGACAAAGGGCAAATCTGATAACGTGACCTCGTGTTGTGGCTGGCGGACCAGTGAAATGGCGCGAGTGTACGGGATCGACTTCTTCTCGGTCCTCTCCCGTGGCTCGCAGTACCGGGTGGAGTCTATGATGATCCGCCTGACAAAGCTGCACAACTACGTCCTCATCTCGCCATCCCGCCAACAGGTTCGTGCTCTCTTCTCAAGTATTTTTATTTTTATTTTTGATGGTTTCGTTTTCTCTAACTTTTCCACGCCGTTGACCCGCAGGTGGCGGCCCAGGCGGCAATCGAGTGCATCCCGCTCGTGATGGAACCGCTCTCGCGGTTCTATCCAGACCCTGTGATCGTGCTCGACTTCCAGTCGCTCTATCCCTCGATCGTCATCGCCTACAACTACTGGTATGTCTGTCCTTCATCGAGGTGGTGTCCTGCACGGTCCTCACAGCTGGACCGGTCCAATCCGATGCTGTGATGTGCGTGTGCAGCTATTCAACGTGCATGGGCAAGCTGCGCAATCACAAGAACACAAGCAAGCCCCTCGGCACATCGTCCCTGACGCTGCCAAAGGGCCTGCTGGCCCACCTCCAAGACAACATCTTTGGTGCCCACCCCCTCTGCTCCCTGTACAGCTTCACGCGTGGGCTCAAGGCTGATCATTGGTGCAAACACGCACAGTGACGCCCAACGAGGTCATGTTCGTGACGAAAGAGGTGCGCGAGGGCGTGTTGCCACGCCTGCTGCGGGAAATCCTGGAGACGCGCATCGTCGTCAAGGCCGCCATGAAGCTGGCAAAGAACGACAAGGTTCGTAGACGAGATCCTTTCGAGCACCGCTACTTCGGATTCATGGGACCTGCGTCTCACAACGTTTGCCTGTTGCAGCTGCTGTACAAGAAGCTCAACGCGCAGCAGTACGGCCTGAAGATGATCGCCAACGTGACCTACGGCTACACGTCGGCCAATTTCTCAGGCCGCATGCCCTGCGTTGAGGTACGTATCCGCCAGCCTCGCGAAGCAGTGAGCAAGACCTGATCGTTATGTGTTGCGGGTCGGCCTGCAGATCGCTGATTCGATCGTGCAAACGGGGCGCGAGACACTTGAGAACGCCATACGGCTGGTCAACAACACCAGCAAGTGGGGCGCCAACGTCATCTATGGCGACACGGACAGGTGACTTTCCATCCCGCGGCAACCTGCTTGCTTGCCTTCACGGCCGACTCTGACTCTACTTACTTGTGAACAGTCTGTTTGTGTGCGTGCCGGGAGCCACGAGGGACCAGGCCTTCAAAGTGGGCCGTGAGATCGCGGAGGCCGTCACCAAAGCCAACCCCTGGTCCGGCCCTCCTCGGCACTTGGCATAACGTCTGCTAACATTTGTTGTATGCTCTCTTGTCCACAGGCCAGTGACTCTGCAGTTTGAGAAGGTCTACCACCCGTGCATCCTCCTGGCCAAGAAGGTGTGTGTGCACGGCACTCTCTGTGTTTGTGCATGACAAACGGAGTGACTTACTGATGAAAATGCAGCGGTACGTGGGATACAAGTACGAGAGCGCAGACCAGAAGGAGCCCACGTTCGAGGCCAAGGGCATTGAAACCGTGCGACGCGACACCTGCCCCGCCGTCAGCAAGATCCTCGAGAAGTCCCTTAGGTACTCATGCTTTGGCTCAAGCATGTTGTGTGGCTGAGCTGATCATCACGGCGGCTTCATCAGGCTCTTGTTTGAGCAAGGCGACCTCTCAACGATCAAGGCCTTTGTACAGCGGCAATGGACCAAACTCGCCGCAGGGCGCGTCTCGCTCAAGGACTTTATCTTTGCCAAGGAAGTCAGGCTCGGCACCTACAGGTTTGTGGCCTCAGCACCTCGTCGCCACTAAATGAAAGAACGTGTTGTCTGACGACGAGTCCGATGGTCATGCAGCACAAAGGTGCCCGCGCCGCCGGCTGCGCTTGTGTGCCAGAAGGAGATGGCCGTCGACCCGCGCGCCGAGCCGCGCTACGGCGAACGCGTGCCCTATGTGGTTGTGTGCGGCGGGCCGCAGGCGCGCCTGATGGACCTCGTGGTCTCGCCTCACGTGCTGATTTCCAACCCGTACGGCGCCAACCACGCCCCCCATGGGGAAGTTCCATTACTCACACAAATGCCTGGGACAGGAGTCTGAAGCTCAACGCGCGGTACTATATCGACAAGCAGATTGTACCCGCGCTGTCACGCGTGTTTGCACTCATCGGCGTCGACGTCAAGAACTGGTATGCCGAGATGCCGCGCTCGCTGCTGGTCAACAAGTCACACCAGCTTGAGGCCTTGGCGCCGCCACAATCGACCTCGACATCGACCTCAAAGGGCATCACGGCCGGCGGCATCATGCCCTACCCGCGCACAACGCCCGCCAAGTGCGTTTGTTACTGCTTTTCTCCTCTTTCTTCGCTCACGCTCAAGTTGATGCAGAGTGACGATAGACCAGTACTACTTGAGCAAGAAGTGCGCCCTCTGCGAGAACCTTACCAAGAAAGGTTTGGTCTCCCGGAACGAAAGTGCAAAGGGTCCTAGTTGGCTGACGTTTATCCTTCTGTGTCGGTGCAGCTCTGTGCAGCGCGTGCATGAAGAACAAGCAGAGCTCGTACTACGTGCTGATGACGCGCATGCGGATGCTCGAGGAGGAGACGTCCCACCTGGAGGAGATCTGCATGAGCTGCTGCGGTGTGCGCAAGAAGGGCGAAGACGGCATCCGGTGCGCCTCGCTTGACTGCGAGGTCTTCTTCGAGCGGACCAAGGTCAACCGCGCCATGCTCAACTACCGCCACCTGTGCCAAAGCGTGCTCGATTGGTGACCAAATACAAACGCCCCACAACCCAGACCCTTGAGCCAGGCGCGCGTCTCCGCGGTGGTGGCTCAAGCCAGCTTACAACACCAGAGAACAGCACCAGAGCTCCTCTACTAGAGCTGCAAGTTGCAACAACCGTGTGGATTTTTGGCGCGCTTTTGTTAACGGTCGACAGGAACGGAAAACACACGCGTTTCATTAGTGCCCTGGTCCTGCGCACAAGATTTTTGGCTGCTTCCCATGGGCAAGCGCAAACGGAAGACGCACTATGTTGTGGCCCGAGGACGGCAACCCGGCATCTATACGTCATGGTTCGTTGCAAAGATATGTTTAAACATGTGCGAACACATCTAACTTGATGCACCAAAGGGATGAATGCGAGGCGCAAACGTCCGGCTACCCAGGGGCTGTGTTCAAGGGCTTCACCTCAATGGTTGAAGCTCTTGATTTTCTTCGTGCGTACGTGTCACCTCATCACAATTAGCTGCACTCTTTGAATTCAAAGAGTGTAACGCAAGTTCATAACAATCACATGTGCAGCAATTCCCTCAATGTCTTTGGCGCAGGTCACCCACCCGCTGCTTTGCCTCCACCACCCGCGAAAACGCGCAAGTTTGAGACCGTAGCGCAGGCACCTGCCTTCCTGCCCAGACATATGGACACACTGGCGCGTGAGCCTCCGTTCGTGCCTCCTCCCCTGAGCCCGCCGCAGTTGAGCGCCTTTGCACCGCTGCCGCCCTTTATGGCACCGAAAGTCGAGACCTACTCCGAGGCGCCGCCGCCTTTTTTCTTGTTGCCCGCCAGCAAGCGGATGCCGGACCCGCCCATCAAGCAGGAGCGCCGAAGCACCACCAAGCCCAAACCACGGCTACCGCCACCGCCACCGCCAGTGCCTGAAACGCTGAATGCCCAACAGCGACGCGCGCTGGAGCTGGCCGGTCAGGGCTACTCCCTCTTTCTCACCGGCGGCGCTGGCACGGGCAAGTCCTTCCTCCTCCAACACATCATCGAGCGGCTCCGCTGGCGCCACAAGGGTCATAGTGAGGCGATCGCCGTCACGGCCTCGACTGGCGTGGCCGCGTGCAACATCGGCGGGATGACGTTGCATCGGTGGGCGGGCATTGGGCTTGGCGACGAAGCAATGAGCGTCATGCTCGGCCGCGCGTTTGGTAAGAAGGAACGATGGCGCCAGGTGGAGGTGATCATAATTGACGAGATCAGTATGGTGCGCTCTCTCCTGTTGTCCATCACGGACCCGTGCATGGCGTGTTCACACGTAACTGGCGCTGATGCCTGGCTTCATGGAGGAGCGCAGATATCGGCCGACTTGTTTGACAAGCTCGAGTACATTGCACGGCGCGTGCGCAATTGGTACAGTCTGCCGGAGTCCGAGCTGCCCTTTGGCGGCATCCAGCTCATCTGCTGCGGCGACTTCTTCCAAGTACGTTCACCTCTCCAGCCCAGGCCTGTGTCAACGATGATATTGTCGTGACCAGAAGACGAATTCGTCGCTTCCTCTCCTCCAGTTGCCTCCTGTGGTGGACCTGCGATTTCAGCGCGTGACGGATCCGAGGAACGTGTTTGCCTTCAACTCGGAGGCTTGGCCGCTCTGTATCGACACTGTGGTGCAGCTGAACGAGGTCTTCCGCCAGAAGGATCAACGGTGACAAAATGCTGCTTTGCCTTTTGCCCGTCCTCAAATCGTCGCCAATGAACCACTCACATCCAAATCCAGGTTCCAGGCGATCCTGAACAACATCCGTCGGGGCGAGTGCGATGACGAAGCTGCAGCCGTGCTGAACGAGTACTCCTTCCCCACCCTTGTGAAGCGGCATTACTAAAAAAA
>NAVB01000863.1:0-28843 GCA_002179805.1 Acanthamoeba lenticulata
GCCGGCCCCACCCGGCCCGCCCCCGCCGGCCAGCGAACAGGTGCCGACGAGTGGCATCCAGGACACGCGGTCCAACCTGCTGGGCCAGATCACGGCCGGCCTCAAGCTCAAGAAGGTCGATGCGCGCGAGCTCGCCGTCAAGCCCGTCGTTGACGACGGTGCGCTCGACGTCGCTGCCATTATCGCGAGGCGTATCGCGCTCGAATTCTCGTCCGATGACGAGTCAGATGACGACAGCGGCGACTGGGATGACGACGATGACTTTAACGAATGAGAGGAGAACGACACCTCCAGGAGCTCGAAAATAGACGTTCACTTGATTTACTGCGATTGTAAAACACGAAAGGAGCTGGTACACGAACATGAGTGTCACGAGGGAGCTAGGAGGAGGAGGAGGACGAGGCCACGGGTGCGCCCTTTCGCTTGTTGTTGGCCGCGCGCTTGGCGGTGGGCAAAGGGGAAGCCGTCGGGGATGCAGTCGTCGGAGAAGGCTGGAGGGAGCGGATGAGCTGCACGGCCGGGGCCACCTTTTGCTGCTTGGTCCGGCGGTCGTACGTCGTCTTCTGCATCTTCAGCGAGTGGCCCATGTAGATCGCCAGCGCCTCCAGCTCGCGCTCTGATGCCTGTGTGTGTGCGCGCGCATAAAGGAGGAGATGTCCCGTGTTTGAGTCCGCGCGGAAGAAGAGGAAGGGAGGGAAGGGGTAAAGCCCGTACGTCGGTATCGCGGAGGTGGGTGACGATCATGTCGCGTATGAGATGAGGGTTGGTGCGCTTGCCCGTCAGCCGATAGGCCGCCGACGAGAAGACCGCGTAGACCCACTTGGCCGTGGGCCGCCCGCCATTCTTCTTGCTGAACACTGCATGATGCAGGTGGAAAAACAAAATGGCGATGACGCAGGTGAGCTGCGACCGATCGGTCCCGCAACTCGAAGTCCGAGGAAACGCACCGCAGTTGTGGTCGGGGTTGAGGTGGGGGCGCCACTTGGCCAGATAAGCCTCCAGGTACGGATAGATCTGCATACGAACATATAAGCGGGTGGGGTGGGCGGGGAGAAGGGGCAAAGGGGTACGTGAGGCGAGATGACGAGGGGAGGGCGCTCGCCGTAGATTTTGCCGGTCTTGTAGTCGCCCGGGCCGTGGCGGATCTCCCACCGCGCCTCGTCGCCCTCCTTCTCCTCGCTCTTGAACAGCGTCTGCCCCTCCCCCATCACCACCACCACCAAAGACAACAACACAACGTCATCGTCATCATCCCCATTCGTACACGCGATCGAGCGGGGAGGGGAGGAAGGCGGAGGAAGAAGAAGAAGGCAGACCTTGCCGACCTCGAGCTCGCGGAGGGTGCGCTGGCGGTCCGGCACGCAACTCAAGATGCTGAACCTGTTGTTCCCCCCAACAAGAACCCCAAGGAAGCCATCGCGAATGCGCGTTGTGTGGCGGATGAGTTCCCCAGCTAGCCGAAGGAATGGAAGGAATGGAGGAAGGAATGTGACGCACATGAGGTAAAGCTGGTGGCTGTGCGCCACGGCAGAGGCCGCCCGCCGGTGACCGAACTTATCCAATTCGGCGCACTCGAGCCGGAGCAGCTCCACGCACCGGAGGAACTCTGTGTCGCCGTACCCACCGCACTCGACCAGTCAGCCCTCGTCTCTCTCCTCTCCTCTCCTCTCCCCTTCGCGTGAAAGGGGCAGGACGGACCAGGCCAGTCGAGCCACTTGGCGCGCTCGTTGGCGGTCTTGGGAGCGATCTTGGCGCGCGCCGCCGCGTCGCTCGCCAGCCGCCGGAGCTCGCGTACGACGCCCAAGTCCGAGTAGGGCTACACCAGTCCCCGCCATATGCGCGCGCGTGTGAGCCCGGCATGAGCGTGTGTGCGTGTGCGTGCGTGTGCGCGCCAGCCAGACCTTGTCGCCCTCGGCCGGGTCGGCGCGGCTCTCCTTGTGGTGCAGGAACTTGGCCAGGGCCACCAGCGAGTGGAGCGCCTTGAGCTCGCCGCTGGGCGTGCACCCGCGGACCGTCACCAGCCAATGCACGTACTCGTAGACCACCGACGCCGCCTCGCGGCTGGCCGTCGGGAACAGGTCCCGCATCGTCACCTTGCGCGGCTCGAGCGCCGCCGCCGCCGGGCCGCCGGCGGCGTCGGGTTCGCGGTGTCGGACGAGCCAGCCGAGCATGAGGAGAACGTGCTTCTCGTACATGCCGGCCGTCTCCTGCCCGACGGGCGTCTCCTGCTGCCCTGCTCCCGCGTGCGCCCAACAGAGGCCGACTCGAGTCAGCAGCCCGCCCGAGGCCATGGCCGCGAGGGCGTGAGGCCGTGGACGCACCGTAAAACTTGGTGGTGAGGAAGCGCCGGAAGCCGGCCAGCTGGGTCTTCAAGTCCGGCCCGATCTCGTCGGCGCGGAGGGAGTAGGGCGACCGGTCGATGCCCCGCTTGCGCTCGACAAGCTTCAGCTTCTGCGCCGAGCCGCGGTTCATGCGCATCGCTCCGGTCCGTAGCGGCATGCCGACAATGGCGGCATTCACACCATCAGCCGCAACGTCGTCATCGTCATCGTCTTCCTCATCATCAGCTTCACTCTCATCCTTGTCGTCATTGTCGTCGACGTCTCGGTCGCTGTCGACATCATCCTCGTCGACAAGCCGCGGGCCAGCGTCGGCAGCGCTCGTCAGCGGCACCGCCGCCGCAGCGGCCACAGCCGCGGGTGGCGGTTGGACGGCCGACGGCGCCAGCGCGAGGCGGGTCAGCTCCTGGTAGAGCCGCAGCGGGATTCGAAGCCGCGCCGCATCTGCCAGCCCGTGCCATCGTTGGCGAACCACCCGCGCGCGCGCGTGTGCCATAGAGGCCGTGAGCAAACAGGAAAATGAGGGGAAAAGCGCTCGACGGTACCTTCGGGGGTGAGGTGGGCCAGATCGGCGGGCGCGTGGAACCAGTTGTCGCGCAGGCGGAGAGCCACCGCGCGCAGGTCGTCCTCGCGCGCACCCAGGCCGAGCCGGTGCCCGGCTTGGAGCACGAGCCCCTCGAGCCCTTCGAGCCCGGCCGCCTCTTCGACGCTTCCACCGGCGCTCGCCAGGCCTGGCCCCGCAGAGGGCGCCGGAGTGGCGCGAGCTGCTGCGGGAGGCAACGTTGCGTCGTTGGCGTTGGGCAACGGCCTTGGCGCGTCGGCGGCCTCCGGAGCAGCCGCGGCCGCTGCGGGCTGCGCGCCAGGGGCGGTGGAGCGGCGGCGACGCTGACGCTTGGGCGCTTGGGGGTCGGGCGGGGCCGCCGCGGTCTCGGTGGCAAGAACGGCAGCGGGTGCGGGAGTGGCCGTGGCGGTGCGCTCTCGGAGGTCCTCCTTGCTGTGGGTCAGCTGAGGCGGTGGAGAAGGCTCGCGTAGTGGCGACGGTGGTGTAGCCTCTTGTGTGGGCCTCGGAGTGACAGCAAGAGGAGCGGGTGTTGGTGGCTCTGGAACTGGTTCCGTTGTTGTTGGTGGCGCTGGCGACGAGGCTGTGGTGGTCTTCTTTCGTGAACGGCGGGACTTGGAAGGAGCAGCAGCAGGAGTAGAAGGGAGAGGAGCCTCAGTGGGGTTGGCCTCGCGCCACTCCTGGAAGAGCAGGGTGAACTCGCCCACGGTGCCACCTCCTCCTTCCGTTTTGCCCTTCAAGAGGGACTTCTTTGTGGCCCGACTGCCGCCGCCAGCTCTGCTGCTCGTGGCGGCCTGTCGCACTGAGGGGCGGGGCTGTCCTGGCGCTGGGGCAACTGCAGAGGCGGTACCTGGCGCGAGTGTTCCCCGCAACCACCCACAAGCCACAGGGCTGCCGCCAGGGAGGTGGTGTGGCTGATGTGCACGCCAGCCCCACACCGGCAGAACAACCCGAGTGCAGGTTCCACGCAATCGTCTCATCTTGACGATTATGATGTGTTGGCTTTTCTTTGTTGGAAATCGGAAAATTGATCGTTTTATTTTATTTTATTTAATTTTATTTTATTTAAAATTATTGATTTTTAGGCCACACGCTGGAGGACGAGGCCCTTGAGGTACTTGCCCACGCGCTCATCGCCGGCACGACACCGGAAGTCGACGTCCTGGCCCAGCGACGCGACCCGGCGCCAGCGTCGGCCCTCGGGGTCGTTGAGGCCCTTCTCGTGCATGATCTCGCGCACCCAGGCCTCCTCCGACCGGGACCGCGTGTTGTTGAAGGCGACGAGCCAGCCCTCGGGCGCCACCACCGGCGCGGCGAGCTTGACCAGCTGCCCGTAGCCGCTCTTGGCCGACCAGACCGAGCCCGAGAGGGCCGAGGTGCGGGCGAGGGCGGGCGGGTCGAGCAGCACGACGTCAAACTTCTTGCCCTTGGCCTTGAGGGTGATGAGCTCGCGGAAGGCGTCGCGCGCGACAAACTCGTGCCCTCCGCCCTTCTTCACGCCGCCCTGCCACTTGCTCGAGCCGCCCGCGCTGCTGCCGTCGTCGTCGTCGTTGGCGCCCTTCTTCCGCTGCTGGGTCGGCAGAATGCCGTTGAGCCGGAAGTTGGCCATCGCCACGTCGAGGCACATCGACGAGTGGTCCACGTTCGTCGTCTGCGCTTTGGCCTGCCCGACGCCAGACCATCACCGCACACGCACACACGCGCGCGCAGATCGAGTTCAGTGGCGCAAAGTTGAGTTGGGCGCGACAGCGGCGGCGGCGAGGTTGAAGCAAGGACCTTGGCGGCGGCGGCGACGCTCCAGGCGCCGGTGTGGGCAAAGAGGTTGAGGAGGCTCATGTTGGGCCGCTTGAGGACGTGCTCCACGAGCCATTTGCGGTTGGCCCGCTGGTCGAGGAAGAGGCCGGACGACATGCTCGACGTGCGCAGGTCCACGAGGTACTTGAGGCCGTTCTCCTCGACCACCACGTCCTTGAACACGGCGCTGCGGTCCGCCGTTGGCTCGGCCGCCGCGCCCAACGCCTCCTCCTCGCGCCGAGCTCGACGCCCCACGGTCTGCTTGCCCTTGTTACTCTTCTGGTTGTTGTTCTTCTTCTGTTGGTGGGCGCCAAAGTCTTCGCCAAGCTCGTCCTCGAGTTCGCCATAGGCGTCCTCATCGTCGTTGTCGTCATCATCATCAAAGTCGTCCTCAGCCTGCAGGCCCGCGGCACCGTCCCCGCGCCGATCCTGCAACGTTGCCCTGGAATTGAGTTTGGGACTCGCAAACGCACACGACGTCCTCTTCCTCTCCTTCATCATCATCACCATCATAGGAGGGGGAGGGACCCACCTGGTCGAAGAAGGCCGGGTTGTAGTAGTAGCGCGCCGTCGGACGCTTCTTGCGGAAGCGCCGCCGCACGGTGATGCCCCGCAGGAACGGCAGGAACTCGGGCGACCACAGCGTCTCCCTGCGCCAGGACATCCGTCCCCGCCCCCAACCACCACGCCCCAGCCCAAAAAAGGCGGGAAAATGGAATCTCATGAGCGCCAAGAAATGTCCGTTCGGCCACTGGCGTGCCGCCTACGCGCGCGCTGCTGCAGCGGTTGCTGCTGCTTGTCCGCTGGCGGAGGAGGGAAGTGGGGCCGCACCGGATGAGGGGCAGGAAGCGGTCCCAGTGCACCGAGTAGGTCTGCACGTCGGCATACCTGGCCACAATCATGATGCCACCGCCCCGCTACGTGAGTAGAGGAGGTAAATAAATATTTTAAATAAATGTAAATACCTCCCGTAGATGTCGATGGCGAGGGCGGTGAGACCGTCGCCTTCGTAGACCAGGCGGAAGGCTGATGTGTTGTCCGCAGCGCTGTCCTGGGCGCCATTAAACTCGAGAAGACCCTCGTGCGCCAAGTGGCGCCGGTAGGCCAGGGCTTCCCGGAGCGCGCCCTTGACGTAGGCTTCATCCACCGCCTCCATGCCGTAGCCCACCTGCATTTTTATTTTATTAATAATTATTTTATTATTATTATTATTACCTGGTAAATAATCAAACGGGCGTGCATACCACTCGGATGGGCGGGTTCAGAGTCGAGTCAATCAGAAGGACCGCTTGCTCGGCGGAGCCCGAGGCGGCCTCTGAGTTGCGCACGGCAACAAAGCCTTGTGGCGGGGCGGTCGCGGAGAACCCCCGGCTGGTGCTCATCGATGAGGCGGTTGTAGCCAGCTCCGTGAGGAAGGAATCTGATAGGCTCCACACCCTGCGCGGGTCATCACTCGGCTGTGCTCCGCTGGAAGTGGGCGGGAAGAGGCGAGCGGCAAGTGTGGGGCTGAGTTTGGGCAGAGTGAGTGTTGTGGTCGCTCGCACGAGCTTCCTTTGCGCCATGACGTCCGCGATCTCAACTACCTTCTGTGTTTGCCAGACTCTTTTCCCTCTGCGTTTTGAAAAGAAAAAAGAGAAAAGTGCAGACGTTTATGTTTTATTTTATGATTTAGTATTTTTCTTACGGCAATAAAAATATGTTGTGACAAGGACGGATCGCTGCTGATCAGAAGCCGGGGACGTCAAAGGTCCAGGCGCCTCGCTGGTGGTCGTAGGCGACGAAGCGCTGCTTCTTGCTGCGGCTGCCGCGCTTGCGGAGGAAGGCCTCGTACTCGGCCAGGCTCGCCGCGTCGCGGCTCTCGGGCCAGGCCTCCTCGATGGTGAGGCGGGCGGGCACGTTTAGGCCCTGCCCGCGCGGCGGCTTCGTGTCCTTGTCCGGGAAGACCGTGATCTGGTGGCGGTCGATGACGATCACCTGGTTCAGGTCAACCTCGCGCAGGTCGACGGGCTCCAGGAACTCAATGCACCCGTAGCCCCGCCGGCCCACCACGACGCCCTCGACCTGGGCCAGCTCGTCGGCCGTCATGCTGCGCAGGTCGGCCAGGTCGGGCTTGATGTAATAGTCGGGCTCGGTGAGCGTGGGCAGGATCTTCTCGTCGACCTCCTGGTCGCCGCGTCGGCGCCCGCGGCCGTCGCCGCCGCGCTCCACCTCGCGGTAGAACTGCTCGTAGTCCTTCGTGTAGCGCGCCGTCTCCGGCTGGTCGCTCTCGTAGCTGAGCACCTGCCCGGCCCGCCGCTCCACGATCGGCTTCTTGGGCGTGCGCCCCGGAAGCGCCGCCACTGCCGCTGGCGTGTCGGCCTGCGACGACGCGCCGGCAGAGGAGATCTCGCGGCCCGGGAGATTCGGGTAGAGGCCCGTCCCGCCGGGCGTGGCGTCGAGCATGCGGCCCGACGGCGTCGTGATCGCGACAGACGGCATGCCTGGCCGCTCGCGCTCGGTCAAAGGCGCGGGCGTCTCCGGCATGGCGCCCCTCTGGTCCGGCTCGGGGGCCGCGACGGCAGCGTAGGGAGTCTCCGCCACGGCGGTCCTGTTGGCGTTGTTGCGGTCGTGGTGATGTGCGTCAGGTACAGCGCTTGGGGGACAGACGAGCGCGGGGAGGGCGGTGTCGTACCGCTTGTCAGCGTAACGCTCGGCGAGGGGGGTGACGCGGAACTCGGCGACCTCGGGCATGGACACGTTGTCGTCGGGCTCCAGGATGAGCTTGCGCCGGAACGAGTCCGGAGTGGCCGCCCCCGTGAGCGGGCTCGGCTGCTTCTTGGCGTCGATCTCGCCCATGAAGGAGATCCGCCGCCTGCCATCACCGCCCCGTGTGAGCTTGGCCGAGGCCGAGATCATGAAGGCAGAGAGGGGAGTCACGTACGAGCCGCCCTGGTAGTAGCCGAGCGAGCGGCCGGCCGCGGGGCTCGCGCGGGCGGTGAGCTTGTAGTGCTTGGGCTTGAGGGCGGCCTTGGTCTGCGCGGCCGAGGCGAGCGCGACGTCTGAGTCGGAGAGGGCGGGCAGGGGCGGGAGCGAGCCGTAGGGCCGCGGCGAGTCGATGGTGGCCATGAGCGAGCCCTGCACGCCGGGGGTCGTGCCGAGGAGGCCCGTGCCGCCGGGTGTCGTGCTCCCAAAGCCGGAGAAGAGCGACGTCGTCCCGGGCGTCGAGCCCGCGGTGCCGCCAAAGAGGGAGAGGCCCGGCGTGGCGCTGGTCATCGACGACGTGCCGGTGCCGCCAAAGGAGAGCGAGGGGAAGCCGCTTCCTGTGGCCGACGGTGTGGATGGGGCTGCACCAAAGAGTGACGTCCCGCTGGTGCCGCCAAACAGGCTCGTCGTGCCGGTGGTCGAGGACGCCGGGGCCGCCCCAAACAGGCTCCCGGTCGTAGAGGGCGCGGTGGAGCCAAAGAGAGAAGAGGTCGCACCGGTCGTGCCCGTCGTGCCGCCAAAGAGCGAAGTCGAGGCCGGCGCCGCGGCGCCAAAGAGCGAAGTAGTGCCCGTTGTGGCGCCAGCGCCGCCGCCAAAGAGGGACGATGTGTCCGTGCCAGTGCTGGTGCCGCCAAAGAGACTCGTAGACGGGGCGGAAGCGCCAAAGAGGGACGAGCCAGCAGCGGGAGCGGCGGCCGTGGTGCCGCCAAAACTGAAGGTGCTCGCGGCCGGCGCGGTGGTCGATGTGCCGGTGAAGCTCGGGAAGAGGCTCGACGTCGAGGCCGCGCCTGTGGGCTGCCCAAAGGCCGACGTCGTCGAGGCGCCAAAGAGGCTCGAAGTGGTGGGCGCCGACGTGGTGGCGCCAAAGAGGCTCGTGCCGGTCGAGGCCGCCGGTGCGGCGCCAAAGAGGGACGAGCCAGCGGCCGGCGTCGTGGCGCCAAAGAGTGACGTGGTGCCGGTCGTGCCGCCACCGCCGAAGAGGGACGACGTGCCAGCCGCGGGCGCACCAAAGAGGGACGAGCCAGCAGCCGGCGCGGTGGCGCCAAACGCGCTGCCGGGCGCGGAGGTCGCGCCAAAGAGGCTCGTGCCGGCGGCCGGGGCAGCGGCGCCAAACATGCCGCCGCCCGCGGCCGACTGCGGACCCATGCCCTGGCCCTTGCGGCCGAGCTGGTAGTCCTCCCACCGGAGCTCTTCAAAGCTCTTGTCCTTGTACTGTTGCATGGCCGAGATGTTGTGGATGACGACCGTTTGGTTGGAGGCCGTGTCCTTTTCCGTGACGGGCGCGTAGGGCGCGATCATGGTGCCCTGGATGCCGCCGGCCGCGGGCGCCCCCATGCCGCCCAGGCCTCCGGCCGCGGGCGCCGCGCCAAACATGGAGCCGCCAAAGGCGCTCGTGCCTGTGGTCGCGGGCGCCGCTCCGAACGCGCCGCCGGTGGTCGCGCCTGTGTCGGTGCCACACGCAGTGCGGTGAGCATTGCGCCGGGCGGGACGACGGCGAGGGGGTGATGGTGATAGCGACGGCGGACGAGGAGAGGGCTGATGCGTACCGCCAAAGCTGGGCGCGGCGGAGGTGCCGCCAAACGTGAAGGCCGAGGACGCGGCAGGCGCTGCCGCCGGAGCAGCGGCGCCGCCAAACGAAAAGGGGAAGCCGCCTGCATGACGCAGATTCGAAGCGTGAGACGAGCAGCGCGCGCGGCTGCAGCTAAAGACGGAGTCATGCGGGGAAGGGGGGCACGAACCGGTTGTGGACGCCGCGGGCTGTGTGGCGGCAGGCGCGCCAAAGAGGCTCGAGCCAGTGCTCGGGGCAGGCGCGCCAAAGAGTGAACTGCCGCCAAAGGCAGGAGTCGCGGAGGCAGCCGGGGCGCCAAACATGGAGGGTGTGGTGGTCGTGGTGGCGCCAAATGCCGGAGCAGCTGAAGGAAAGAAAGGAAAAATTGGTGAGCAAATCGCGCGAGGGCGGCCAGGAGAAGATGCGGAATTCCTACCCCCGAAGGTGGGAACACTAGTTGTAGTGGAAGGAGTAGGAGCGCCGAAAGTAAATGTGGATGAGGGCGTACTGGCTGCTGGCGCACCAAATGTCGTACCACCGAAAGTCGAAGGTGCAGTGGTCGTTGCGCCGCCGAAGAGGGACGTGCCTGCCGTTGGTTGATGCGTAAGTTTTGCAGCAAATTCAAGAAAACCAGGAGGAAGCGTACCGGTCCCAAATGATGGGGCCCCAAACAAGGACATGGTGTGGTGGTTCGCTTAAATCACAAAGAGGGATGTATTATTTGGCCACAACAAGCAGCAAAAGATGACGGTGTATCGGTTCCAGAAGGGGATGTGAAATGGGAGCAATGGGAGCGGCAGGGTGTAGTCACGTTTGAGGCGCAAGGCCTTCGTGAATCTTCTCGAATCTTGGCGCGAGAACAGAAGGAAATAGGAAAATAATTATTTATATTTTTTTTCCAGACCGTTACACGTTGCCGCCAAAGCATGTCCGCCAAGATTCGTGACTGGCCTGCTGTAGCTATATGTTGCTTGCCAACAAAGCCCACTAACAGCTAGGTACTACGCAGCTACTACGCCATAGCACGCAATCTGTTTCATTTTTTCAATTTTTATTATCTTTTGTACTTGCTGTTGAGAAAGGGGGTTGGTGCCTGTTGATGGCCCTTGCTCTGGGCCCAGGAAGGAGGTTGTTTATCGTAATGTAGCTAGTAGCGAGAGAGAAAAAAGGCGAGATGCATCATCAGGTCGCCCTCACCTTGTCACTGATGGCGCGCACGCGCGTGTCGATGTTGTGGTCGCTGGCCTTGAGCTCTCTCACGCGACCGACAAGCCGACCGATTTCGGCGTAGTCCTCCGGGAGGAGACACCGCTGGAGGCAGGCCTGGATCTCGGTCTCCTCCCTGTGGCTTCGCTTCGCTGTAGCGATTGGGACCAGACAGATCATAAGAAGACGAAGAAGAAGAATGCTGAGTAGAAGGTGGGACAAGGCGAGTACCGATGAGGGCTATGAGGGGCTCTATGGTCGGTCCAAACGTGGGCTGAGTGAAGTGCGTCCCCTGAAGTGCCACTAGTCCAGTCTGGAAGCAGCAGCAACCGCCAATGGCAACAGCACAACAAACACAAGACGTCAATGCCACGCACATCATTGCCATCATCACCACCCGAGCTCGGGTGGTGCCTGTCCTACCATCATCGCCGGGTGCTCAGCCCGGGCGGTCTCGACCAGCGCGCTGCCCACCTCCCCGCAGGCAAGGAGAACGGGAAACAGGACCTGGCAAAGGGACCCCCCATGAGAAGTGGTGTTAGCAGGTTGACCCCGCGTAAGTGGGCAACAAAGCCAGCAACGACCAGGACCACTTGGAATAATTCGAGCATAATTAATACATGTAGTCCTGCACTGGATCTATGGGGGCAAAGAGGGAACACCGCAAGAGAAGAAGAGAGGGGGGGGGGGGGAAGTAGCACACCTTCTCCTCAACGACCAATTGGGCCGAGAGTAACTCGGCAATGCGAAAGGTGATGGCCTGTGTTATGTCTCCTCGCGGGTGTCCCGGGGCAGTCTGCTGCATGAAGAGGAGGCCCAGAGCGCCTTCCATCGCGCCCATGTTATTGTTGTTCCCCTCCAGCTCCATTCCCGAAGTTTCTTCTCTTGTCTGTCGCTTTCCGTTGTGTTGGTGCTCTGCTCCGCCGTTGCCACGACGGCCTTCATTTTCATTCCTGGTGGCTGGTGGCAGTGCGCCTTTTCTGTCCATGGCACGAAAGGGGCCCTCGTCGTGCGTCGATGGTGTCCCCAGCGCTGCCGTTTCCTTCATGTCCACTCTCGCGCTTCTCCCAGGGTAGCGTATATATCGAAAAACTAAAAGTTGTACTATTTGGCTGTGTTGTTGCTGACACACTCTCAAAGTACTCTGCGACGGCCCCAACGCTTTGTGCAGGCCTCGAGTACGCACCTCCGGCGCGCAGGAAGAGAGCGAGCGAGGCCTGGGGAGGGGTTGGCTTCATTTCCTGTCCCTTTCGGTCGGAAGTACGCTGAAAATTGGACTAACTCCGGTCCCGTTGA
Source organism: Acanthamoeba lenticulata (assembly GCA_002179805.1). Taxonomy (NCBI): domain Eukaryota; phylum Discosea; order Longamoebia; family Acanthamoebidae; genus Acanthamoeba; species Acanthamoeba lenticulata. Next base: position 11,705 of record NAVB01000863.1, read on the forward strand.
GTACCACTTGCGCTACCTCTTGGTGCTCTTTGTCGGCTCGCTACAAGAGGCAACCAACCCAGGTTGAGGAATGCACGCTGAGTGCCTTTGGGCCGTCGTCCCGTGGATGAACGACGGCGTCGTTGGCCGTGTGGACATAAATAAATAAATAAATAGCAAAGCACAATCATCAGGCCGGGCCACCCGGCGTCTTCGTCGCATCAGGCGACATCGGTCCGGCGCACGTAGTTGGAGGGGAACATGCCCGTGCGGCCATCCGGATACACGCCGACGAACCTGCGACCGCACAAGAGCGATTGCCCCCCCCCCTCCTCTGGTGAGTCCCGATAAGACGCAAACCACGAGCCGGGAGCAGCGCACCATTGCTCGACGACCTCGGTCACGTAGAGAACCTCGCCGGCTTGTTGATGAAATGCAACGAAGACGGCGTGGGTGTGGTGGTGGTAGGCGTGAGCACAAAAGCGCGAGCATGAATCAAACATTCAGAAGGAACTCGCACGCACCTCGGATCGTGAGTTCATCCTCATTCTCCGCTTCAAAGTCGAACAGGACCTGCGCCCCCGCGCAAGGTGAGCCCACTTCACGCCGAGAACACGCTTCCCCCCAAGGAGGGCCACGTACGACACATGCGAAGCCCGCGTTCTCCTCCTCCTCCTCCACCCCAGCATGGACGAGCGACGGCGCGGAGGCATTCGTCGACGGTCCGAGCCCGGACGGCGTCTCGCGCACGATGATCGACGCCGGGTCCGGCACGGGGAGCGGGACGGGCAAGCTCCCCATCGTCGGTTGCGCCAACCTCGCTTCGGCGGGTCCGCTGCCGGTGCTGCTGTTTGTGCCGGCGTCGTTGCGGCCGAGGCCGCCCACACCGACGTCAGCGGGCTCGTCCTCGCGAGTGATCTTCCGCAGCGCGCCGCTGCGGCGGAGCTTTCCTCCACGCCTGTCGCTCCGCGACGACACGGAAGACGAAGAGGACGATGACGAGGAAGAGGACGACGAGGAGGCGGGTGCCTGCTTCTCCTGCTCGATGAAGGCCAGCAGCGACGGCGACGAGTCCGACGTCGAGATCGAGGTGTAGGTCGAGGAGGGCGACAGCGGGGGCGAGGCCAGGTCGACCGAGGCCCGGGGCGGCACGAGTTCAGGCAGCGAGCGGTTGGCAGGCAAGCCCCGCCCACTCTGCGGCTGCCCCGAGCCGCCGCCGCCAGCGCTGTCGTCGTGGTGGTCGTCGTCGCTGTCGACAGCGCTGATGGCGCTGTGGCTGTCGCCGGAGCTCGAGTGGCGCAGCGGCCGCACGTAGTTGGAGGGAAAGCTGCCCACGCGGCCGTCGGCCATCTCGCCCTTCCACCAGCCCTCCTCCTCGATCTCCATCACCGTGATGACGTCCCCGGGGGCGATGCTCAGCTCGCCCTCCTCCTCGGCCTCGTAGGGGTAGAGGACCTCCACGCGCGGCAGGTTGCGCACCGGCGCGGCCGCCTCGACGTCGGGCGCCTTCTCCTTGGCCGGCCCCGGGGCCTGTCGCTTCACTGCGAAGCCCGCCCAGTCGCGCAGTCAGCGAGCGAGACCAGAGCGACGGGCAAGCATGCGGCGGCGCGCGGGCGTACGCGGGGCTGTGGGGATGACGCTCGACGAGGTGGGACTCACGATGACGGTGCCGACGCCCTCCGGCTTGAACTTGAAGCGCACCGAGTTGCCCGACGACGACCTGCGCCAGCCCCAGCGTCAGCTGCAGTCTGGTTCCTCCGCTTGGGGGGAAGGGGGATGAAAGCGCACCGGTCCCGTCGGAACTTGGAGGCGGGCTGCCAGGCCTCCATGACCAGCGGCGCGGGCAGGCCCTGGCCCGTCCTGTTCGACAAGGCCGAGTCCTTTTAGCTCCGAATTCACAAATGTTTTTGTAACGTAAACGAAAAAGAACGAAGAATTTGGAGGAGACCTGTTGCCGAGAATCCAGGTCTGGATGTCCTTCTGGCTGTCGATGTTCTTGATGATCTTCTGCACGGCGCCGAGGGCCTCGGGCTGGTGTGTGAAGCTGCCGCTCCACGTCACGCAACCCTCCTGCCAATCGCGTCCCTCTTCAGCCCTTCATGCAACTACAAAGAGTGGAAGAGGGAGCGGCAGATGAAGAAGAAGAAGAAGAAAGAGAACCTCGAGGATGGCCTTCATGGTGTCGATGCGAGTCTCTTCCATGGCCTCCAACGACTGAAGGCGCTTCTAGGTGAGCTGTGGGACACAAACCAACAAGAGATCGGAACAAGGAGACGCACGTTGAGGATCTTCTTGGTCTCTTGCACGTGCTGTTCCTGCGCGACGTTGAAATCCGCAACGGCCCTTTTGAGACGTGGGGGGGGGGGTTAAGGGACGGCGGTTTGTTGTCGGTCAGTCGGTGGAGAGAGAGAGAGGAAGGAGAGAGAGGAAGGACAGGAAGGCGATCCGTACTTGGCGTAAAGCTTCTCGCATACCTCGCATTCCTTGACGAGCGCCTGCAGAGTTGCGTTCAACTGCGCATGGAGAGCAGAGGCCAAGGTGAGCATTGCGGGCGTGGTGGTGGTGGTGGTCAACAAGCAGGAGGACTTCAAGGATGTTGCGGGCCAGACCTTGACCAGCTTGGGCGTGGCGATGGCCGCATCATTCTGCGCGGCTTCGTACTGCTGCTTGGCCATCTCGCTCTGGTACCGGCGCCGGTCCGGGCCCCGTCAGAATGCTGCAAAGTCACAGCACACGCGCATCGGGAGGGGATGATGAGGCGCGTACCTCACGGGCCACCTTGTAGTATCGGCTCTTCAGCTGTGAATGATTTTTTGATCGATCATATTAGAGACCATTTGTGCGCATGAAGAAACAGGTGGACGCAGAGGGAAGATGCATACGCGCATGACTTCGGCGAGCCCCTTCTCGCGTTCCTTGTTCAGCTTGGAGGCCTCGGCAAAGTACTTTGTTTTCAAAAGCAAGAGTGAGCGTTTGCCAATTCTCCGGCCCGCCACTGTGGGGGGGAAGAGGGACGCACGCTCGTGGTGGCCTTGGCCTGCAGCGCGCAATGTTCCTGCAAGGTGAAGGAGGCCTTCTTCCAGTGCTCCATCAGCATCGCGTGCATGTCGGCGTTGATGTGCAGATACTCTGGTTATCATGACGCATCGAGCGCCATCCGCGACGTGAGCTCTCCCACAAGCCAACCCAATGAGAGGAAGAGATACGCACTTCGAAACGCTTGCCAGGCGGACCCCAGCGTCCTGCAACCACCGCACAGCAGGTGTTTTGAGTTGTGCGTGAACGACAGGAGCGTCTGCCCCAGAGAGAGAAGGGGGAGTGCGGGTGCTTACCCTCCTTCGGTACACTGTGACTGGCGAGCGGAGAGCTTCTTAAAGCCTTTGACATAGGCCAGCTCGAGATCTATCATCTCATCAATGAAGGACTGCACCTCGCGGTACGTCTTACGGCCCTCCTCCACCCTTTTCTCCGCTTGTTCAAGTCCTCCCTAAAAGCGAAGACGGAGGATTAAGAACGAAGATCGCCACCTTGGGGGGAGAGAGAGGGAGGAAGGAGAGACCCATAGCTCCTGTTCAAAGGTGAGGCGAGGAAGGATCGACAAGCGAGGGGAGAGGACCCCCCCAGGTCCACCAGCACCACCCGGCACAGCCTGCATGCCCGCTGTTGTTGCAGGCTGCCTTCAAGCCAACCAAGGATGAAAAAAAAGGCGTGACGAAATGCCAAGTATGCAAGGAATGCTGCTTTTTATGGTGGTCAAGAACAACAAGAACTGGAAGGCTCTTCCTTCTTCACTGCTTGTCCTTTCTCCGCTCCTTCTCCTCGACTTCCTTTTGCTTGGCCTGCTCCACCAGGTCCCTGTGTGTGTGTGTTGCGTCGTGGATGGCCATTCATCAGCTTTCGGGGCAAGACCAGGCGGAAGGACAAGTGAGGTGTTGAGGCGTACACAAGCTGGCCCTTCTCGGCAAGGAGCTTCAGCATATTCATAATGAAGGGAATGTAGTTGTGCTTCCTCCTGATGTTCTCCAATCGCCAGTTCTTCCTCTTCTCCTCCTCGAGTTTAATGGCATCCTGGCAGGTGCTGATCTGGTCGTCTGTGCACGGGTTCATCAATCTCAGTCCATAACTGCATCACAACATTTTCCTCAACTTGCCAGCATACCCAACAGGACGAGCTGCTGCCTGAGGTTGTCGGCTCCAGGTCCATCCGCCATATCCATCAACCTGGTGTTGACCTCGGCCTTCTGGTTTTCAAAGTCCTGGATCTGCTCCTTGTAGACCGTGACACGATTCTTGATAACGGCCATCAGGTTGAAACGGATCTCCGACCGCGCATACCTGGAAGACGCACAAAGCGCTCACCGTGAGAACGGGCTCGTATTCTACGTCGGGCGACTGGTCTGGAGCCAAGTAGATGCTATTGTACTTTTCGATGCGCTTCTGGATCTCGGGGCAGACCTTGTCCAGCCAGTCCTCGTCAGTGCAAGGGCCTGATTCACGCACAGGACAAGTCAAGCAAGTGCGTCAGAATAACCTGCTGCAAAAACAGAAGAAGAGCTGGTTGCTGCAGCCGTACCAAGGTTGATGGGTCCCTTCTTCAGGCCATCCAACTCGTAGAGGCGGCCCTTGTAGGGGAGATAGCTGATGAAGTGGTAGACGTCCTCCGACGACTCGTCCTGCTTGCCGCCCGAGTAGATGAACGGCTCCGGCCTAGAAAAGCTGTTGTGAACCCGGCGGATGAGGTCGCTGTTGCTGATGGCCAGGCCGCGCATCTGAATGATGGTTCGTGGCACAGAAACGAGCCCATGTGGGGTCAACAAAACGGCAACGCAGAAGAAAGAGGAGAGGCAAGGCTGCAAACGTACCTCAGGCGGGAACTCTCGTGAGAACTCCTTGAACTGGGTCAGCTCTTCGCCCAGATTGACGTTGGAGTTAAGAAGGATTGAGAGGATGGCCTGCGTGGCACAGGCGTTGTTGATCACCTGGTTGGCGAAGAACACGTCCGTGTCAAAGGGGCTCTCGGTGGCCCTGTTGTCTGACTCATCGGCACGCCACTTGAAGAGGAAGATGAGACCATAGATGGGCCTGATGCACGCAAGCATCACGGTCAACTCCCGCACACAATAGCAAGATCTGTGTTAACTATGATGGTGTTGTACTGGAGGCGTTGCAGAATTTCGCGGTCCAATGCGTAGAGTTCTTCAACCTGGCAATCCTTGACACCAATCTCTTCGATGAGCTCGGTGAATACGCCTGCAGCACTTAAGAATGAGATGATTCACACGGTGAACGAAGCAAAAATGAAACACATTTCTGTACCAGGATCAGACTCGATGGTGCACCAATTGTCAGCCATTTGTTCGTGCTCGCGCTGGATCTCAACAACTCCAAAGATGTGTAATGTGCGAGTAGAAACGTGGGCCAACGGTGGCGAGAAAGAAAAATGAAAAAGAAAATACAATATCCAGGTTTGTCGGACCGCTAATCCACCAGCTCACCACTGGTCCGACAGCTCTAAGAAGAGAGCAGCCAAAAACCTGGTCAACAAAGACGGCATCGCTGATCAGTTAACTCCTCCTGCAAGCAACAAGCTGTACACCAAAATGAAAAGAGGTTGTGTACCCACAGAGTACGGACAGACCCGAGAGGCTTCCTCCTTGCCGGAACGCTTCCGGCAACCTGTGGGCGAGAGAGCTCAGGTGAGATGATCATTGGATGACAGAGCTGGCGAAGTCGACAGGGCGTACATGGCGTTGGAGATGACCACCAGCATGGCGCCTGCCGCGAGGCCTTCGATCGTACTGGTGCCATAGTAGAAGGCGTCGTTGGGCCCAGCATCTTCGGGTTCCTTCATGAAGGAGCCAATGACAGCGCCGATCCCGGTCACCGCTGAGGCGGCACATGCGACCCGACGCGAGCCGTTATCATCAAAGGGCCAAGCTTCGTGTGTGTTTTCTCTGAGGAGCCTCCAAAATCGTACCCACGAGGAAGAGCCACATGGCGCTGATGACCAGCTTTGACATGCCGTTCTCGAGCATGATGATCGACGACGACAGAGCCTAAACGGCAGCGGTGAGCCTTCGAATCCAAGCCAAGCTGAGCTACTCTTCAAATGGGTAGGGCCATGTACCTCGGGCAGATTGGCCAAGAAGAAGGCGATGACCAGCGAGTAGCTCACGCCATCGGTCGACACGGTCGTGATGCCTGTCCGACAGATCAATCCGATCAACAAGGTGGCCAAGCGGACGAATCACTGGCTCGCACGTACCGATGACGAGCGCCTCGGGAATGCCATCGATGAGCATGCCCAGCCAGATGGCCAACCCGACGCCGCTGCCGACGGGCTCAAGCGACTCGAGGGGAGCCTCATTGGCTTCGCTGGAAGTGAGCTCTGAACCCAAGCGGGTTAGAAGGTGGACGATGAGCTAAACAAGCATCGCTGCCGAGGGGAGGAGGCGGAGAGATCTCACCTCCTTCTTCGACCAGCGGTGCGGCGAGCGTTTCGAAATCAGCTTTGCTTTGATCCGTCGCGGGGTTCCAGCTCGTCTGCAGCTGAAGCTCCTTCTCGTCGAGCCGCGTGATCTCCTCCTCCAGCTTCAGCGCCACGCCACGAGGCTTTAGCCGAATCGCACTCGAGTGGCCAAGCAGCGGCCACCGACGTCAGTGAGCGGTACCTCTTGCTCGAGTTCGGCCTGATAGGTGTCGACCGCGGACAAGTAGGTGTAGTTGCCGGACTTGCGCCGGACCCGATCGAGGATGGGCCGGAGCCGCTTCTTCCTCCACTCCAGGAACCGCTTCCGGTTCTTCGACAGCCGGCGGACCCACCCGCCTCGCTCCTCGAGCAGAAAGTCGAGACCCAGGAAGATGACGCCACCTGTGTGGACGACGTGCACATCAGGATCACAAGGCCCCGTTCAGGGTTTGCCGTGCGCGTACGGCAAGAGAAAGGAAGAGAGAGAGAGAGAGAGAGAGGCGAGGGTCGCAGCACCAACGAGGGCGGAGAAGAGCATGACCAACATCGGCCCGTGGCCGTACTTGTCGATGTGGAACAAGACCTCACCAAAGAGTGAGAGGGTGAGCGCAAACAGCAGGGCACCACCGCCGAACCCCATGGACACCGCCCGCAGCTTGATGGGCATCGTTGGCCACACCTGCAAAAAGGGAGGATGTGAATATCCAGTGTTATTTCCTCCACTCAAGAGAAGCATGGTTAGGGCAGGCCACAGGGTGAAAGGGCTTGCTGGCCGGGAACAGGAGATGGGAGGGAGATTTAAAGTGGAGGGAGACGCACGAGTCCAATAGCGCATCCAATTGGAAAGGAGATGGCACTTAAGACGCCCCAGCCGAACGCTTCCGCCTGCTCTGCCATGGTGTGGTGCTTTCGGCACGGCTTGGAACAAAGGACGGCAGCAACAACCCGGAGAGACGGCAGCTCCTCCCTCTATTGGGCGATGCGGGTGGTCGACCTTGCGGTGCGTCGGGATTCGTGCCGCCGTTCTTCCAAAGAGGAATTGAAAGAAAACGGAACGGAAAGGGAAAGCAGCAAACAGAACACGAAAGGATCGACAAGATGAAGGGGGCGGGACTCATCATCGAGGATGATTCGCCAAAACCAAAGAAAACGGTGCCCAAACCCAAGGCCAACCCTTTCTCCTTCTTTGCGACCGGCCCGGGGACAAAGGGCGATGCGGCAGCGAAAGATCTGCCACCCGCCAGCACCAAGAAGCCCGCCTCCACCAAAGGCGGAGTACCTGCGGCAGCGGGAAGGGCACCAGCTCCCTACAGCATCTTTGACGAGGCTGCCCCTGTTGCGCCAAAGAATACGAAATCGTCGACCACAACCCAGCGCCCAGTCCACCCCGTGGGGGCTGCCCCACCCTCCATCTTTGACGATCCACCAGTCGTGCACGAGAGAAAAGCCGCGCAGCCCACAGCAGCCGCCAAGCGAGGCGCGCCCGCGAGCGCTGCCCCGCCACAGCCGTCCATCTTCGACGTCGGCGACGGCTTCGACCTGATGAAAGAGCGGCTGGCCGAGCAGGAGAAGCTCAAGCGCAAGGCCAAGAACGCGGGCGCCCCACCGGTGCCGGGCAAGAAGAAGGACAACCCGTTCTCGTTCAAGAATTTTGCCACACGCGGGGCTGATCAAGTCGGTGACGAGGATGGTGAGGACGACGACGAGGACGACGAGTCGGTGAGTCGTGGCACGCCCGGCGATCGCGGGGACGCCGAGGGCACTGGCGCAGATGACGGCAAGCAGGCCCGGCCCGGCGAGAACCCGTTCTCCTTCAAGGCCTTTGCCAAGCGGAGCGGCGACGGCGCCGAGCGGGCCGCGAGGCCTCCGACGCGAAAGGCCACCACCCTGCCCGTCCTCTCGGACGACGATGACGATGACGATGACGACGATGCCGGCAACGGTGGCGGCACCGGTGGTGGTGCTGTTGCTGACGAGGGCGACCGGAGGCCGACGGGCCGGAAGTCGCCGAACCCGTACTCGTTCAAAGCCTTTGCTTCGTCCAACGGATCGCCCGCCTCCTCGCTGCCCTCGTCGTCTGCCCCTTCGCCCGCTCCGCTCCGGGCGTCTGCCGCCACTGCCTCGACGTCGTCATCATCGACCACCTCGACGACCGCCTCGCTGCCGCTGCCGGCCATCAGCGAAAGCGAAGAAGAGGACGACGATGAAGATGATGACATCGGCATCCCCTCTCTGCCCGTACGCTCATTTATCCGATCTTTATTTTTATTTTTTATTTTTTATTTTTTATTATTTTTTAATTAGTCAAATATTGATATTGATATTTTTTTATTTTATTTTGGCCAGCAGGTGCCTTCAGTGGAGGCCGAAGTGGACGTGCCCGACTTCTCGGGCGTGGCGACTGGTGCGGTCGGCGGCGACAATGACGATGACGACGAGGGCGAGATGGTGGCGGCAGCGGGGGAGATTGCGCGATTGCGCGCCGAGATGCGAAGCCTCACGGCCCGGCTGCAGCGCGCCGAAGCCAAGGCCGAGGAGGAGCGCAAGCGGGCGGCGACCATCGAGCGAAGAGCGCTCAAGGCCGAGAAGGCGCAGGCCCGGCTTCGGAAGAAGGAGGAGGACGACACGAAGCAACTCAACGACGTCGTTCAGGTGCGCGATGTCTACACCAGTGTCCGCTCTCGCCCTCGCTCGTGCACTCACCACAGTCCACCACCCACGCCACGCTACTCGACCGCGAAACAGGCGATCGAGCACAACCTGATGCTCGCCACGGCCCGGGCCGAGAAGGCGGAAGCGCGGGTGCAGCAGCTCGAGGACCACGCAGCCCGCTGCACCTGCGGCCGAAACCCCCCAAGTGGTACCCCTTTTATGCGCCCAGCCAATCGCCGGCCTGACCGACCCTCATGGAGATCCTCTCTCTTTTCTAATTTTGTCCAACGTTGTGGTGTTGTGGCGGGCTCGGATCTCGCGCTCGAAAAGGCCAAGTGGCCGCGGGCGACAACGTCGAGGCGATGCAGCAGCAGCTGCGGACCATCCACGAGCAGGGCGCGTATCTCACCGGGCAGCTGCACAAGGCGGCCAACGAGGCCGAGGCGGGCATCAAGAAGCTCATGGGCGGGGTGACCACCCTGCGCGACATTGCCGCCGTCCTCCAGAGCATCGACAAGCTGAGCCACGTCTATCCGCCGCCGGAGCCAACATCGTCATCGTCACCCAAGCCCTGACCCCAAAGCGCGTTGGGAGCCATCGCCTCGCGGCGCTAGGGAACCCCCAAGGCGTGTGCGTGGCAAGTGGTTTTTGTGTGCGCCAATCGGGAAGTGAGGTTTTACTTGGTGCTAAGCCACCCGCGCACGGCATCGGCCTTTTCGCGCAAACGCCTCGTGGTTAACGACGACCCGCAACGCATAAAAACACGTTTGCCCACAAACGTTCAAACCTCAACCCAAGCGCCACACAAACGGACCAAAACAGCAAGCTCGAGAGCCCGACACCGACAAACACCGCCAGAACAGACCAAACCAAACCAGACCAGACCAGACCAAACATGTCCACCATTCCTGCCCGCCAGAACAGAGCATCGGGTTGTGAGGTTCGTTTTCGTTTTCGCTCTTTAGGCGAACCTGTTTGTCTGACTTCCTCGTCACGTGCAGGGTTCGGGCGACGTGGAGAGCGTGTACCAACTGGGCGAACTGTACCGCACAGGCGCCACCGGAACGACGGACAACGAACAGGCCATGCTCTGCTTTCACCTGGCGGCCCAGCAGGGACACCCCGGCGCCCAGTACACGCTGGGCGAGGCCCTCTGGTACGGCCGCCTGGGCGCCGCCCGCAACGAGCCCGAGGCCATCGAGTGGCTCCAACGCGCCGCCGAGCAGGACCACCTCCCGGCCCAGGTGCGGCTGGGCGCCTGCTACCAGACCGGCGGCGAGGACGTGCCCAAGGACGAAGCGCTCGCGCTCCATTGGCTGCGCCGGGCCGCCGTGCAGGGCCACGCCGGGGCCCAGTACTGGGTGGGCTCGCAGTACGCGCGGGAGCGCCAGTCGAGCGTAGCCAAGGCCAAGCTGGCGTTCCACTTCTTTGCCAACGCCGCCGAGCAGGGCCACGCCGGTGCGCAGTGCGAGCTGGGCCGGGCCTACGAGGAGGGACACGGCATCGGGCAGAAGGACCTCGCGCAGGCGGTCGACTGGTACCGCGAGGCCGCCGACAAGGGCAACACCGAGGCCATGTTCCGGCTCGGCCGGGTGCAGATCAACCGCTTGCGGGCGGGCGCCCTTCCCACAGAGGTGGACGACGGCCAGCTGGTCGAGGCCACCACCGCGCTCATGAAGGCCGCCGAGAAGGACCACGTCGAGGCGCAGTTCCTCCTGGCCCTCATCTTGGCCCAGGACAAGCAGCACGAGTCGGCCGCCGAGTGGCTCGTCAAGGCCGCCTCCAAGGGCCACGTCGACGCGCAGTACCACTTGGCCCGGGCCCTCCTCGACGGCCTCGGCATGGCCGTGAACGAGCAGCTAGCCGTGGGCTGGCTCCGGCGCGCCGCCACCGACGGCCACGCCAAGGCCCAGTTCGAGCTCGGGACGACGCTCCTGCGCGGAGAGCACGGCCAGACGGCCGACCCCAAGACCGGCGTCGAGTGGCTGCGCAAGGCCGCCGAGCAGGGCCACGCGGGCGCGCGCTGCGAGCTGGCCGAGGCACTGTGGGAAGGCAACGGCGTGGAGAAGGACGACTGGCAGGTGGTCTACTGGTTCAAGAAGGTCGTCGATGCCACCGGCGAGGACTTGCACTACGTGCCCGCCGCGCTCTACGGCCTCGGGCGAGCCTACGAGGCCGGCCGCGGAGTGGCCCAAAGCATGGATGAGGCCGTCAGCTGTTTCCGCCGGGCCGCCGAGGAGGGCGGCCATGCCGGGGCCCAGTTCCGGCTCGGTGTCCTCCACCTCGCCGGCCGCGGTGTCGAAAAGGACGCCGTCACGGCAGCCGATTGGTTCACCCTCGCCGCCGATCAGGGCCACGCGGACGCGCAACTGCACCTGGGCGTCCTCTGCGCCAACGGGCGTGGCGTGCCCAAGGACGACGCCGCGGCGGCCTCGTGGCTGACCAAGGCCGCCGAGCAGGGCGTTGCCAAAGCCCAATTCGCGGTGGCCGTCATGTATCTCGAGGGCCGCGGTGTCCCGCGCAGCGAGGAACGCGGCCTGCACTGGCTGGAGCGCGCCGCCGAGCAGGGCCTGCCGGAGGCTGGGGCTCGCATTCGCAGCCTCACCCACCCTTCTTATCATTGACTTCTCCTCTTCCTGCTCCCTTCCCATGTAAACACTCTCCGGCAGCGGCAACATATGTTGACTTCTCATGATTTATTTAAATAATAAATTATTCAATTTTTACAGCTTTTTTGGGGATCACAAAGACGACAGGGGTTTGTCAAGCAAGGAAGAGCTCGAGGAGGATCTTCCATTCCTCGTCGCCCAGGCCGTGGGAGGCGAGGAAGCTCCGCTTCTGCGCGCTGCTGGCCTCCAGCTGTTGCCGCAACACGTCGTCTCCGTCCGCCAGCCTGGCCAGTCCGGACGCAACACAACACACAAAAGGACGTAATGACTTTTTAGCTCTCTCTCTCTCTCTCTCGCAAGCACGAGACGGGCAGGGGAGAGCACGCACACGTCGAGCATGAGGAGGACGACCACACGCAGCTGTTGGGACTTGAACATGAGGGGCCGCGGGAAGGTAAAGGTCTCGAGCAAGCGGCCGAGCCGACCATGCAGCGGGGCAGAGACGCTCAGCAGCGCGCACACGGTCGGCAGCTCGCGGAGCAGCAGCTCCTGGACGGTCCTCCACCGCGCGCGTTCCTGGTCCTGTACGTCCATTTGATGTCAGCAGTCGGGCAGAGGAGCACGGCTGCTGCAGGCGCGCGCACGTACGGCGTCGCTGACGGGCAAGATGTCGCACACCATCTCCTCTTCGTCGGCGGGCTGCGCGTCGGCCTCGCCTCCCTCGCCAGGTGCTGGCTGCTGCTCGGCCGCGGGCGGGGACGAGGGCGCCTCCTGGTGTGGCGGCTGGTCGTCCGGCCGTAGGAACGCGCGCGAGCGCGCGGTGGGCCAGTTGGAGAGCGTGTTCCACAGCTGCGCAAACAAGGACAGCACGGGCTCCGGCATGAAATTGTCCTCATCCTCGTCATCATCATCATCATCATCGTCTTCGTCATCGTATTCATCGTCGCTTTCGCTCTCGTCGTGGGCCGGCTTGTGGACGGCGCCCGCCTTCTGCGCCGCGGCAGCAGCATCGGCGGCGGCGTCCGGCTTGGGGGCCGGCGAGGCGGGAGGAGGAGCCACCGGGGCGACGGCGGCGACCGCGGGCGCCTCCTGGTGCTTGACCAGCTGCAGGGCCTCGTCCAGCGGGATTACCTGCGCCCGGCGCCGCTTCTCCTGGATGCCCCGCAGGATGGTGGGCGCCTCGGCCACCCAGTCCTGCTCGCTCATGCCGGGCCGGCTCACCCGCCGGGCCGGCGGCGACACGCCCATCAGCTTCACCCCACGCGACGACGACGACGACGACGATGACGAGGAAGACGACGGGCTGGTCCCACCCAGGGCGGGGGACGGGGACTTGGGCGCGGCCGAGCGGCCGACGAGGCCGGGCTGCGGCAGGCGCGTGCGGCTCGGGTGGGGCCGAGGCGCGGTGGCAGCGGCCTTCTTCCCGAGCAGCTGGCCCCACACGTAGCCCTCGACGTCGCCCGCCCCGCGCCCGGCCGGGCCAAACTCGGACGAGGGCGCGCCGGCCTCGGGCCGCTCGACGATCTCGCCCGTCGGTCCGGCGGCGGACCCGACCTCGGCGGCCTGAGCGCGCCGCGGGCCGGCGGGCAGGGGGTCGCCGGGCTCGGCGCGGAGGTGGACCTCCTCCAGCTTGGAGCTGAGAAGGCACTCGTCGGAGCAGAAGAGCGTGCGCTCGCTCACGTCGTACACGCGCTTCTCCCGCAGCGAGATGCGATAGCGCTGCGCCTGCACGGACAACGGCCACCATCAACACCATCAACACCAGCAGCGATCAGCACACAATTCGTGTCGACCACGTCATCGTTGAGAGAGAAAGGGCAGGAGGGCGGCGCACGGGCGTTGAGTAGGCGGAGGTGAGACGGTTGGTGCAGAGCGGGAAGCCGCACAAGCCGGCCACGGCCCTCTCCGCCACGACATCACGATACTGGCCCGCGCTCAGCAGATCCACCTGAGCAGTAGAGGAAAAGGTGGAGGTGAGTTTGATGGATGCCAGGCCGCTGCTCCAGCTTTTTTCCAGGTACGTTTTCCACAAAGTAAGAACGGGCAACTTGTCGCTGCAGGAGGGCACATTGAATCTCGAATTGAGGGACGCCCTTAATCATCTCGGCATCTTCCTGCGCTGCCGCCTTCTCTGGCGCGACCTCTTCCAGCATCGCAGCTAAACGGAAGAAAGAAAAGTTGAGCGGAAAGTATCAAGAAAAGCAGAACCTCGGCTGGCGAAAGCGCAGAAAAGCACACGAAAATCAGAGCAAACAGAGCCAGCAACAAGCGCCATCATGCAGCGAACGGCCAGCGTGGCGTGCGCCCTCCTGCTTCTCGTCCTCTTTGGCTTTTCTACAGCCTTCTCATCTTCCATTTCTCCAGCACACCACAACGCATCTTCCATCGTCCTAACCTCTGCCGAAGAAGAAGAACATCCCTACACACTCATGGCGACCAACGAGCAAGTCGAAGAAATCATTGCCAAGAAGGTGCCCGTGGCCAACACTCCCCTCGAGGAGCAGACGAACGCCCTCGAGAAGGAGGGAGGTGTCAAGCCCGCCACCGCTGAACGGGCTGCAGGCGTTATCGACAACATTCTTGACGTCATTGCCAGCGGCGACCAGGCACGAGGAGAGCTGTCCTTTGACAGCAAGAGCATGTTCTCCCTGTTCAAGGGAGGCTTGACCATCGCACCCGATGCGGTGAAGGCTCTGGAAGAGGGCCTTCGCGCCAGGGCCGCTGGAGAGGGCGACCTGGAGCTCACCGAGGTAAAGAGCACCGACGATCTACCTGAGCACGTGCCAATCACCCGCGGTCCTGCGAGCTACTTCTTGCTCAAGAAGGGGGGTAAGCCCGACTGCTACTTGCGCATCGCCGACGGTGCGCCCTTCGTCCTCTTCGTGCCCCTTCAGCCTACCGAGTCGCGTGAGGCCACGTTGAAGCCGGGCGTGCCTGCCCCCGTCCCCGTCCACCAGCAGAAGGCGAAGCTCGCTGCTGCCAAGGCCGGCTCCCCCAAGCAGGAACTCTGAAAAGCATAAGCCTTCCCCCTCCTCCTCTACATTTTCTCTTCGTGCTGCATGTACAGGCCAAATGGCTACAATTCTTTCATGTCCTCTACACCCGACTTGCTTTGTTTTTCTTGCTGGCTTGCTTTGTCTTGTAAAGGGTGGACAAGCCCAAGTCATTGGTGAGGGAAGGGCTGCCAGCACTGGGGATGGTAGGGTAGTTGCTTGTCGAGGGTGCGCCAAGTCGGGGGCAAGAAGAGCAAGTGCTCCGAGTCGTTATAGAGGACTCGCTTGCAGCTGCGGCACTGCTCCGTGAAGATCGACCCAAAGCTGTCGAGCCATCGCAGCAGCTTGCGCACGGGGGCCGCTGGCGGCTTGGCCGCTTGCAGGCCCCGCTTGGCGTAGTGCTGGGCCGCCAAGAAGGCGTTTGCCGTGAGGGCTTGGAACACCCTACGCCCGCAGACCCCCCAGTGAGTTCATCTCTCAATAGCAGCCGACTAAACAGGACGAGAGAGAACGCACCGGTGGGTGGAGATGAAGTTGGCAGCGTCCCGTGGGAGCATCTCCTCGATCCCGCACACCACGATGTGGTCCACCATCAGGCAGCCGCCGGCGTGGTCCTCCTCTGGCTGCTGCGACTCATCGACGGCGCTCAGGTCGCTGGAGGAGCGCGACGCGTGGAAGAGCAGCCGCGCCTTGAACACGGTGTCGCGCTCGACCTGCACAGCGAACAGGCCAGTCAGCCACTCATTCAGCATGCTGCGTTTGTGAAATAAACAACAGCGGGGCGAGGCCGCGCACCATGACGCCGATGAGCGAGCCCTGCTGACGCACGGGGCTCACTTGGAGGGTGCGACCGCGCCCGAGCTCTGCCATCAGGCGCTGCTCCTGCGCCGAGTCCCTGGAGATCATTGCCCCCCCCCCCAATGTGAGGATCTGGAGCCTCCAGGATGGTGGGGCACATGTGTCGCGCGGACCCTTTGAGGGCGGCCTCGATATCGAGAGCGTGCGGGTCGACGCCGCTCAGGCGTGGTCGCTTGGTCGAGGGCTCGTCGAGCAGGGACGGGAACTTGAGGCGGAGCTGCTCCTCAAACACTCTGCGCGACAAGGGCCTCTGTGTGTTGAGCAGCGCGGCCGGCGAGGCGATGACGAGAAGCCTGAAAACGCACCTCTTGGCGTTGTGGCCCCGCTTTTGGATGACTTCTCGCCACTTGGCCTCGGCTTCAATGGCGCCCTGCATCGAGAGCAGCGGCTCCTCGCTGAAGAGGGTCGATCTGATAACGATTCATGAACAACGAGACCCAAGATGTGGTTTGCTGGGGTCAGCACACATATACATCTGGACATGGAGCTTGGCGCGGGCCGCACCGTGTGGCTGACGTGTCTGGGCCATCCGTGGCCGAAGAAAGCGGCTGCATGTAGGCTGTGTGGTGATCGCGTAGAATGTGCGGTGCATGAGTGTGGAGAGCCAGTGACCACGTGTGAGGATGTGGGCAGCGTACGTTGCAGCTCCTTGCTCAAGTCGGTGACCCGCTTGAGCGAGCGCACGACATTCCGCACGTGCGTGCTCACGGCCTTGTTCATTTGCCCTGCCGCGCCAGAACCGGGAGCAGGTGAGATGATAGCACGCAGCACGCAGGAGGAAGAAGGCTGCGGCACCGCTGTCGCCTGCACGAGCGACGTCGTGGAACGTCTGGAAGATGTGGCCGCAGCTCGAGCGCAACGAGTTCACCTGGTGAACATGACCAACCACCACCCGCGGTTGGTCAATGTGCTGGTTGATTGATTTCTTCAGGGAAGGGCTGCTCGACCTGGAAGAGGAGCTCCTCGAACTTGGGCAGGAGCGAGGAAGGCGAGACGCCAGCAGCGGCGGCGACCGAGAGAGGAGTCAGCGGGGGCGGCGTGCGTGGTGGGCCGCCCGGCTGCTGGGCGCCAGGCGTGAGGGGCGGGGTGTGGACGGGAGGCGCCGCGTGGCTGGGGCTGCCCAGCGTTCCCATTGCCATAGCTTGAGGCGACGCTTGCATGCCTCCACCCTGTGGTCCCACGTTCAGGCCGGGCGTGGTGGTGCTCATCAGCAAGAGACGGAGCAATCAACAAAACGAAACTGAACCAAGAAAAGAGTATAAAATTGATTTTCCTTCTGTTTGGCGGTATGAAGACCATAATCGAGGTTGGTGGCATCAGGACCGAATCTTTCGCGCTCCATGCCGAAAAGCCAATCAGTGACATCACGTTGATTATGGTCCCAGGTGAGCACGCGATGTGGCTGTTGCCATTACTCAAAATCTCATAAAATACGTTTAAATTGGAGCCATGCAGGCAACCCGGGGGCTATTGAGTTTTATGTTGAGTTCATCACAGAGCTGTTTCACTTGCTTGACCAACAATACTCAATCATTGGAGGTACTTCACCTGGTTAGATTTTTATTTAAAATTAAAAAAT
>NAVB01000864.1:0-20137 GCA_002179805.1 Acanthamoeba lenticulata
GATTATTATTTGGAATTATAAATAAAAGCAGGAATGAAAGAAACAAGCGTACTTGAGCGTAAAAAGGTACTCGTATCCGTAGGCCTGCGGATTATTTGTTCAATTTTAGTCCAAAAATGTTAAATTTTCTTATTTTCTTAAATGAATTAATAATAAAATAAGCGGTAATTGGCGTACGGCGAGAATCTCGGTCTTGAAGGACTCGTACTCCTTCTGCTTGATGCCCTGGTTGGTGAGCGAGTAGAGCACGAGGAGGCGCAGGATCTTGACCAGCGGCTCCTGGCGCGCGATGCACTCCTCAATGTACTCGTTCGGCGGGTTGTTGCCCAGCAGCAGGTCTGCGTGGACGCATCAGCATCAGCATCAATCGAGAAGGAATGTGGAGAATGCATGAATTGGTTCGAGAGAAAAGCAGACCCTGCTCGGCGGTGAGCTGTCGGTGGAAGTGGGCGCCCTTGGTCACCTTGAGGATGTGCTCGGCCACGCTCGTGTGCGTCCGCAGCGATTGGTGCTCCTGCACGCACGTGCGTGCGGGCCCGCGCGCGTCAGTTTTGGCGCCAAAAACTTCAGCCGAAGACACGGCGGCCGCGGCGCACCGTCTGGTAGGAGCCGAGGCCCTTCATGAAGTCGCGGATCTCGGTCACCGTCTTGGCGTCGTATCGTTTCTGCACAGTCGGGTGACGGTGGGTGTTGTGATGTGGCTGCTGAGCTCACAAGGTGCGCAGGACAGGCCGCACCTTGTAGTACTCGTCGATCTCCTTGGCCTTCTTGTTGAGGAGCGGGCCCAGCACGCCAAAGTTCACGTCCCGCAGGAACGCGAACAGCCTTGATTGGTTGGTTGGTTATTAGCTTTTACATTTTTATCATATTATTTTTGTTGGACGTACTTGTCATTCGAGTTGAGGGGCGTTTTGATCTTCTTGATGCCCTTCTTGGACGCCTCCTCGGCTTTGCCCACCATCTCCGGATCCAGGTCCACCAGCCCATTGTTGATCCCAAACACTTCATCGATCAATCTATATTATTCAAATAATTCAAAAATTCGACAGTTAATAAATCAAATGAAACAATTGCTAATAGTTATAATATTATATATAAAAAGAAGGCAAAGAACAAAGAAAAGGGAAAGGAAATACCCTTCGTAGGTGAGTTGGGTGCACATGGGAGTGACCATGTCGGTCTGGCGGTCGATGAGGATGAGGGTGTCGATCTCGGGCACGATCTGGGTGGGCTCGTCGGCGCCCATCTCGCGGCGCATGCGGAGGAGCATCTCGGCCACGCCCTTGGCGCAGGCGCCCTTGCCCTTGATGTGGGGGATGATCCCAAACACCGACTGCAGCTTCATGATCGACCTCGCCACGTAGAACAGCGACGTCCGGTCCCCGTCCTGCATCCATGCACAACATCATTATTATTACCATCATGAGGATGACGACGACGACGACGATGATGAAGAGGAAGCGTACGAGGAAGCACTCGCGGAAGGAGTCCTCCATCTCGAGGCTGAGGACGTCCTTCTCAAAGGGGATGAGGTCGAGCTGGAACTCGCCCAGGGTAACGTCGCCGTAGACGCCCTCCTCCTCGAGGTGCCGCTCGCAGAGCATGGTCTGGCGCGGCACGAAGAAGATGAAGTAGTTCTTGCGCTGGTCGTCCCTCTGGTGGGTCTGGATGTGTTCGCCGATGAGCCTGATGAACTGGATCCTGAACAACAGCAACAGCAACATTAGAACAACGATGATGATGATAATGGAGAGGACGATGGAGACGTACCTAGGACGAATGAGGTAGACGATGTTCTTGCAGTCGGTGTCGAGTCGGTCGGAGAGGTGATAGATCTTCTCCACGCCGTGCTCCTTGAGGAGGGACACCTCGGCGATGAGGCCCAGCGGGCCCGACAGCTTCGGGTCGAGCACCAGGCCCTTCCCGCCCGGCACCTGCATGCGGCAGTGGACATGATGATGGTGGGTGACGGTGGGGATGGTGCAGAGGCCAAGCCCAAGCCCAAGAAAATAAACCATTAAATTTGATAATCGCTCATCTCATGCGGCATTTACGCTGTCGCTAATATGTGGGATGACGAGGGGGGACGCGTACCGAATCGAGAACTCGAATGAGCTCCAGTTTGGCGTGCTCGCGCACCACATTGAGATTGATGGCGGCCTGATCGAGATTGGGAATGCCTGAGATGGGCTGCACGCCAGCTCCTGCGCCTCCAGCAGGTGCTGGTGCCGCGGGACGGCCAGCAACCGGGGCAGGCTGTGGCTTCTGCATGTAGCAAAATGAAAAGAAAATGGCTCGGAAAACAGAAACACCATTTCTGGTGTATTTGCTGTTGTTTTATGATTATTATTGGGAATATCTTAAAATTATGAAAGAAGTTATTCATAATAATTCATTATTATGGCATCAAGAATGAGCATGAGCTTCTTGAACCGAAGCCAGCACGTTGATCGAGTGACCTTTTTGGAACAAATGCTCAGGGCTGCTTTAGGGTACGAGCTTCATGGTGGAGACCTAATCCGTCTTCCTGACCGGAAGAGGTTGAAAGACGGTTGCGTAACCCGCCCAAGAAGACCAAGACAAAGATGCGGCAGAGGCAAACATTTACACTCAGTTGCTTCTTGACCGCGTTGGCGGTGCTGGCTGCAGTTGTTGTCCCAACCGCGGAGGGGTGGGCCGCCATGTACCCCGACCCCTGTACAACAACCAGCCCGACCAATTTCGACTTCCAGCCGTTCAACTACGACCTGGACTACTTGGGCGGGCCGGCTGGGGCTGTCTGCCTGGGCAACGCCTACACGGGACTTACCAAAGTCTACAGCTTCGGCTACTACCTGCGCCTGGGCTTGGCCTACGGCGTCTATCCCATCTACGCCCACATCCTCGACCCCACCGCTTCGCCCAAGAGCATCGCCGAAGTGTTGGTGGGAGACTGGCAAGTGCTGGGCTCGTCGCAGACGAACTACAAGTACCAGGAGCCGAAATTCTCGAACCCGCCCACGTTGGACCCCTCCAAGACCTACTACTTGGTCTTTTGCTCCAACGTCACGCACCAGGTGTCGGGGCTCAGCGCCTCCTGGTATATGGCGTCGACCAACGGCATGAGCTCCACGGTGGGATGCCTCACAGGCCCCTCGTGCGCCCTCTCGGGCACCTTCGCCCAGTACAACTACGCGCTCACCATGCAGGTCAACTACACGTGCATCCCGCCCAGCCCTTCGCCGACGCCGTCTGTGACGCCTTCGCGCACGCCGTCGCCGAGTCTCACGCCCACCAGAACGCCCACCAGTTCGCCCACGCCGTCGATCTCGATGACCCCGACCACGACCCCGACGAACTCGCCCAGCCCGTCGCCCACCTCCTCGGTCACGCCGTCGTCCACGCAATCGCCCACGAACTCGCCCACTAATTCGCCCACCAACTCGCCGACGAGCTCGCCCACCTCCACACCGAGCCCGACCACCACGCCGACGCCTTCGCCCTCGAGAACGCCCACGACAACGCCGACCACGACGCCCACGCCGTCGATTACCCCCACGTCCACCCCCACGCCCAGTTCGACCAGCACGCGCACACCGTCGCCCACCACGTCGCCCTCCACGACGCCCACGAGCACGCCGACCAACTCCCAGACGCCCACCACGACGCCCACCAATTCGCGCACGCCGTCGCCAACGGGCTCGGGAAGCCCATCCATCTCGCGAACGCCCACTTCGAGTCCGACCATCTCGCGAACGCCCACTTCGAGTCCCACCGCATCGGTCACGCCGAGTCCGTCCCCGCTCTACCTCGTATCGGCTTCGTCCAACAACGCCGTCCCCGAGCTGCAGTTCACGCTCGGCAGTTCCGAGATGGTCCTCACCCCGACAGGTAGGATCTCTTCGTCCGAAGTCGGTTGCAATGCAGCTGTACACTTGACCAACCAGATGACAAAAACTGTGCGTGGTGTTGCGTTGAGACAGACGAGCAAGGAAACGCGCAGAGCGATACGACCGTGAGCGTGAGCCTGACGCAGATGCTGGAGCTCACTGCCAACAACATCGTCGTCGTCATCGGCTCGGCAGGCGAGGGCTCGTGGTCGCAGGTCGAGACCAACGACCTGGGCGCCTCAGCGTCGTTCCTCTACTCGGCCGAAATCGACACCACCACCGCGTTGGGGGTCAACATTCCCAACAGCGCCCGGGTCGAGCTCCAGTACTACCTCTTCGACAGCGAGACGCCCACGGCCAATCAAAGATGCGGATGGTGAACTTGGCAAACGACGGCAGCGCGTTGAAGCCCACATTGCCCACCGTGAGCGCCCGGCGTGACCACGTTCGTGCTCTCCGGCCAGTACGCGCCCGTGGCCGGCCAACCGAACACGACGTCGGCCCTGCGGTTGCTCAACACGGTCGAACTCGACGGCGAGCACGTGGAGTCTGGCGTCAGCTTCAGCATGAACATGGATTCGTCGGAGCTGATGCTCTGGTTCAACTACTTTGAGTCCACACTCGTCTACGATCCCGGTAAGCATGCTTTTCTCTTTGTTTTGGTTTGTGTTTTTGTTTGTGTTTTTGTTTTTGTTTTTGTTTTTGTTTTTGTTTTTGTTTTTGTTTTTGTTTTTGTTTTTGTTTTTGTATTTGTTTTTTTTAATTTCTCACTCGACATGTCCCCGCAGATGTGGGCGTGCAAGTGCCAGTGGACAGCAAGGGTGGGCGCGAGGACGTCGTGCTGATCGTCTGCTTGACCATCATTTTGCCCATTTTTGCGTTGTTTGCCTGCATCGGGCTGTTGCTCGTGGGCTTGGCCCTCGTTAGGCAACGCAAGCCAGCAGGATTTGTCCGCAAAGGCAACCTGCCCATGCACGACCTCTAAGCCACCCGCCTGCACCCTTCAACTATTTATTGCCTTTATTCTGCAAATACTAAAAATATTTTAAAGGGCTGCAAGAATTTAATTCTGATTCAACAGCAAATAATATTTTTTTGTACAAATAATAAATTGAGAAAAAAGAAAAGTTGGCTGTGTCTTTGCAAAAAGACAGTGGGAGATGAGAATCAAGCAGCAACGACGTCCACGCTGGTGGCTGTCCCCGTGCTGTCCTTAGCATCGACCTCCTTCTTGTCTTCATCGGTCTTTGACGTCGAGGAACTCGACTCCTTTTCCTTCTTCTCCTTTTCCTTCTCCTTTCGCTCCTCTTCCTCGGCAAGCTCCTCCTCCTTCTTGCGCCGGGCCTCCTCCTCGGCCATGCGAGCCAGCTCCTCGGCCACAAACGAGTCCAGGTTGTCGATCGCCGCCTGCGGGTCCTGCTTGAAGCGCAGGAGGTAGCCCTGGATGCTGGCCATGGACACCTTCTCGTCCGGCACCAGCCCGGCGAACCTGGCGGCCAGCTTGGCGACGCGGGCGCGTTCGCGCTCGATCTCCTCCTGGCGTACGAGGAGCTTCTTCTTGCTCACCGCAGAGCCAACGGCGGCGGTCTGCTCAAAGTCGCTGGATTCGCCGTCGAGCGCGGCGGCGGCCTCCCAGGGCTGGTAGAAGTAGCCGAAGAGTCGCTCGATCTGGTCGCGCTGGGCGAGGCCAACGTAGATGGCAGAGTCCACGCGGCCGGGGCGGGTGAGGGCCGGGTCGAGCTTCTCGCGGTGGTTGGTGGTCATGAGCACCAGAGAGCCCTCGAAGGCGACGGCGCCGTCGAGCGCGTTGAGCAGGCCGCTGAAGGTGACCTTGCTGATGTTGCCGGCATCGGCGTTCTTCCTCCTGTGGACGAAGGCAGCGTCGATGTCCTCGAGCAGGAGGATGCTGCCCTTGGGCATCTTGCGCATGTACTCCTGGAGGTCGTCGTCATCGAGGCTTGAGTTGGCGAGGCTGATGACGCACAGGTTGAGGTTGAGCTCGCCGGCCAGCGCCGCGGCAAAGGACGACTTGCCGTTGCCGGGCGGGCCGTAGAGCATGAGGCCGCGCCGGTGCGGGATGCCGCGGCGCTTGTACCAGTCACGCATGGAGAAGAACTCGCGCACTTCGTCGAGCAGCCGCTCGAGCACGCCCGCGGGGAAGTGGACCGAGGAGATGGCGCGCTTCTCGATGGCCATCAGCTTGCGCCAGTTGCCGGTCCATCCGTACTTGGGCTGGAAGATGAGGGTCTTGCCCAGCTCCTCGCCCAAGGCGTGGTTCATGGCGCCCGTGGCGATGTCCTTGAGAATCTGAGGGTCGCGCCCGTAGGTGGTAAGCTTCAGGGTTTCCTGGAGCTCGAGTCCGTTGTGGCCAGCGCTGCCGCCCAGCTGGTTCTCCTTGATGATGCGCTCTACGCTGATCCACCGCCCGCGGAAACGCAGGAAGTGGAGGCCGGGCGCCGGCCCGAAGCGCAGTTCGGGCTTGCTGGCGGCCTCGGCGCCGTCCCACCGGTCGCGCTGGTTCTCGCGCGTGGTGAGGATGCTCAGCTCGCGCCCGTTGGCCTTCTCCGTTTGGAGGGCGAGCCACCGCATGAGCCAGAGGAAGGCCTCGTCCTCCTTGCGCACCTCGAGCGACACCTTGAACTGGCTCTGGAGGCGGTCCCACAAAATCTGGGCCAGCCAGTGCAGGTAGGCCGCCACCAGGCCGACCACAACAAGCATGAGGCCGCCGGAGAAGATGTCATTTTGGGCCAGCGCGCCGACGCGCTCGTGCAGGAACGAAGACATGAGTAGCTCGGCCATCGACGGTTAGCGAGAGTGTGGAGGAGGGGTTCTGGTCCCGGGCCATTTGTACTCGTCACACTCCAGCGGACTGAGTGTCGGGCCCGAAAGGGAAAGCAGTGGTTCTCCGAACGTGGCGTCCGGAAGTTTCCTTCATGATTCCATTTCTTTTTTTGCATTTTTCTTGAGTTATTCTAAACATGCGCTGCAATCATCACAGGTCGTCATCGCCAAAGTTGATGCGACCAACGCGCAGGCCCTTGTTGATTTGGTGTTCCTTGTAGGCGCTCACAATCTTGAACACAGCATAGGCACCCACCACGCCCACGATCAACAGCACAGCCGCCCCTACACACGTATGCAATGCAGCTCCTGTGCTGTCAGTCGCCCACCTCTACTTCGGCCACAAGAAGGAGCGTGTGTGGGCGTCGTACCGCCGAGCGCTCCGCCAATAGCGGCATAAGCGGTCATAGGGTCGTCGCCGGACGAGCCGCCCTGGTCTTGGCTCACCGAACAATCGGCGCCTCCCCAGAAGGGCAGGCACACGCACTGTGGGGGGTCCGTGTTGCCACTGCACGTTCCATACTGCGAGCAGCTCGGAACGCAAACAGCTGTGTATCGCGCGGAGGACCGTGAGAAGCTGTGGCACAGCGCGCAGACGGACGGCCGTGTTGGTGGTGATTGCAGTCGCAGACGTACGTGTGCCACAGTCTGAGCCGGTCCACTGCTGGTCACACCGGCACGCGGGGGGCTCGACGCTCGAGTCGCACAAGCCATGCCCGTTGCAGTTCTCCTCCACGCCGGGACACCGCACCACGGAGCAGTCCTGGCCGCGCCAGTTGTCGGCGCACAGGCACGTGCCATTGACGCAGGTGCCGTGCTCGCTGTCCGTGCAGTCGCCAGGCGTGCCCGGACAGGACTGCTCGTCTGCGTTCGTGTGTGCTTCGGGTTAGCCGCACTCGTCTCGAGCGAGGATAGGAAGGAAGCGCAGATGGAGGCAGTACAGATGGAACACGAGTTGCCGTAGAAGAAAGCGTCGCACAAACACGTCGGGTTGGCCACGTCGGTCGAGCACGCGCCGTGGCCCGAGCACTCGGCTTGTCCTTCTTCCGCCGCGCACGCCGCTACATCCATCCCACGCAGCTCCGGATGAGCCACATGCAAGACATCAGAGATGGTCGAGGACAGAGATGAGTCGAGGTACGCGTGGCGCAGTCGTTGGCCGGTCCGGGCATCCAACCGGCACGACACTGGCACGCCGGTTGATCGCTCCCTGGCGCAACCGAGCACGACCCGTGGCCGGAGCACTCGGGGAACACGCTCCAGTCATTGGCCGCCAGGCAATAGGCTGCTCGCCCCAGCCCGTCCATATTTTTGATCGTCAACGGCCTTTGCAAAGGAAGGGCGGCGGGCACATGTATGTCGTACGCGTGTTGCAATCAGCCCCGCGCCAGTCGCCATCGCAAGCGGTGCACGATTTGGTGGCATCGCCCACGCAGCTGGAAGATGGACGCGAGTGAGGCTTCGTACAATGTGCGGATGCCTGACAACGTCAGCATAAAGATGTGTACCTGTCGGCAGCGCAGTGCAAAGTGGAGGCGCAGTCGGTCAGGGGCACGGAGCAGTTGATTCCGGTCCAGCCTGGCGAGCAGACGCAGCGCGGCGGATCGAGTCCCACGTCCACGCACTTGCCGTTGCCCGAGCAAGCAGCTTGGCCCAGCGAGCACTCCGCTGCGCGCACCGCCAACCAACCACTTGAGTTCATAGAACGAACCATCTTCACCTCGCTCGCGGGTGGCTCGTACCGACGGAGCAGTCAGCTCCGGTCCAGCCAGAGCTGCATTGGCATTGGGGCTCGAGGACTCCGCTGACATTCACGCCTACGCACTCGCCACGATGGTTGCAGTCTGGCGACCTGATCATGAAGGTGGTGGACGATGAGCCCAGCCTCATCGATCTTGTGTCTGGGTGTGTGTTCGTGTTGTACCCGGGACAGTCCAGATGAGAGCAGTCGACGCCGCGCCAGCCCTGGTCGCACGTGCATTGGCCCGACGTGGTGTTGCACGCCCCATGGCCGGTGCACTGCACTCCGCCTCGTCCCGGACATTTGAAAAATGCTGCCCCATCCCGCAAATCGTGAACATTCCAGTCATTCCGTTGCATCGCGGTGGACACGACGCCCACACATGCACGTACGGGTGGAGCAGTCGAGGTTGGGTCCCAGTGTCCAGCCCGTGAGGCACTGGCAGTGGGGCACGCCCGTGTCAGCTGCCGTGCACTCTCCGTTGGCCGGGCTCGTGCAGTTGTTGCTGCACACCGGGACTGCAGCAGAGAACAACGTCAAGAACAAGAAAGTATGGACAAGCGCCAAAAGGCAACGGCGCATACCGGAGCAGTCGTTGGGTTGGCCGGCGGGTCCGGTCCAGTTGGCATCGCAGCGGCAGAACGGGACCGCCACGGACTGGCTCACGCACTGGCCGTTGCCGGAGCACTCCGGAGTTCCCGGACAATTCGCTGTTATTGCAGCAAACGTGTCATGATTGGTTTGTGTGCAGTTGATCGTGTGTCGTGTGTGTGTGTCGTGTGTTCGGGTCGTGGTTGAGCGTACGGATCTCGCAGGCGAAACCAGTCCAGCCGGTAGGACAGAGGCAACGGGGTGAGCCCGTCGAACCATCGCAGATTGCGCGTCCGCTGCATTCGGGAGCGCCCGGGCAGTAGACTGGTTGGACAAACACAGATGGGACAGCGCCATAGGATTAGACCTGGTTCTGGACTAGGAGCGGGGGCTTTGGTTGGCCTAAACCGCGTACAGCTCACACAACCGGGGCCTGACCAACCGACGGGACAGGCACACCCGGAGTAGCTCGGACTAACCGAGCTAAGGAGAGTCGAGAACGAGTGTGGTGAACGAACCGAACACTGATCCGAGACAACAGGCTCTGCAACGGTCCCTCCTTGGGTGAGATACCTCCCGAACACAAAAAAAGAACGAAGGATACCAATCCAAGAACGAAAGAGAGAAAGCGGTTGGGGACGCACGTGGATCATGCGGGTTGCGGCAATACCACACGCATTTGGGCGCACGGATATCCAATGATGGCAAGAAGCCATAGTTCCCATACGACGTTGGGAAATCCGTGGGCCTTCCGGACCATTACCAGAAAACATGAGAACTACACCACTCCCATATGCTCTCTTGGGCGGAGGAGAAGGGACAGTACGTACGCTCCGCCGGTGAAGTTGTCAAAGAGGAAGAGCGACGGGGGCTGAATGGGCGCCCAGCCAGAGATCAAGATCGAGACCACATCGAGGACGGCCTTGAACTCGCAAATCAGGTCTGGATCTTGGCGCGTCCTGCGCGCAGGGGCGGTCGCGGGCTGGCGTAGAATCAGGTCCATCGTCTTGATCTGCGCCACAGGGTCGGTTGCGGCGCTGTAATTTTGTGGAACTGTTTTGAAACAAGTTTACCAAACGGTGAGCTGGCAGCAAGAAGATCGCTGATGCAAGCTCGCCACAGAGAGAGTACCGAAAACCTCAAACGTGGCCTTCCTCTCCACGGTCACGTTGCCCTGCACCAGCCACTTGGCCCACGAGTACTGCGTGGTCACGTTGGCGTAGAGGCTGAGCAACGTCACCTGCGCCAAGCCCCATGAGTAAGTGTGTTTTAGGGTACGAAAGGCCTCGACAGCAGTACTTTGGCGAGGGACATGATGTCCACGTTGCCGTTGAAGGTGGCGCTGCCTTGCGCCCAGCCCGCGATTCTGGTCAACGGCGCCGTCACTGTGCTGCACGTGTGGGCGACATGTGAGGAAGCAGCTGGAGTAGATGACGTCATGGCGATGAGGAGCAGAACCAGAGGGGTCCGTTTATGGCGGCTTCTGCGCCCACAAGAGGGCTGGTGAAGCGGACCACTCCGAAGGACTCCACCGCAAACTCGCTCTCCACCGTCAGGCTCACTTGGGTGTGTGATCCTCAACTCGTCAGAAAAAAAATCACAATTCACAATTTAGGTTGTGGACGTTACCACCGCGTAGGACCAGGATGGTGCTGCACTGCGCGTTGCCCAAGCCCGAGCTCACGTCACAGCAGTCGTTTACAGTGTAGTTGGGACTGCCCACGGTGAGCGACGCCACTCGTAGCTCCTGCCCCGTTTGAAGCGGCTGCCAGAGAGCATAAACAAACAAGAAGATTTCTTTTCAGCCAATTGGCGCGTCGTGTGCGATAAAGGAAGAGAACGGAACGGAGACGCACATCAACAAAGACGCTGTAGGTCTGGTTGGGGAAGGTGGCCATGAACACGGTGTCGTTGGCTGTGGGCACGCGCGAAGAGCCGGTGGTCACATCGCGCCAGCTCAGCGGGTCCCACCAGTGGCCATCAACTGCTTCTGCCCACTCGATCGTCGACTCGGCTCCGACTCCTCCTGAGCGCCCTCCATTGGCAACCGAGACCAGCAAACAAGCACAAAAGAACGAAGAAGAAGAAGAGCGAATGATTTGGAGGAAGATAAGGGGAACTGCCAACCTGGTGAGAGCAGAACGGAGGCGAAGATCACCAAAAGCGCCAGAAGAACACCGGCTCGTAAAAGGCCATGGCAAGGCATGCTCGGCGAGGTGGCCGGTGCTTCTAGGTAGATGAGGCAGCGGAATGATGACAAGTGCCAGAGGGCTTGCTGCTCGGCGAATACGGCCAATAATATGGCCGCCGTGCAACAGCCACCCTCCTGGCTCCGGAGATGACTAAGCACAAAAGCCTATAAATGATGTCAAAATCCTTCCGCAGTACTGGGCTCTTTTTTCTGTCACCGGCCATGTTCTCCCGAAGCACATATGGTGCTCAGCTCCATAACCCTGTTTTGCACGGTCACGATGAGTCATGTTGCTACATTACGCAATAGGGGGGACTCACACAAGAGATGTTCGGGTCTCTTTTCGCCTGTCATGGCCGGCTTTTGATTGCAATCTCTCGCGTATTTCACGTCAGTGCCGATGCTGCACCAACTTATTGTGCGCACAAAACGGTAGAGGTTTTACCTCCTGAACTGCTCCCTCCGGACGTCCTGGCTGCTTGCTGTGCAAGTGGAGTATCTGCGTCTCTGTTGTGTTCATGGCAACCCACCATGATCACCTCACGGCTCCAGACAGTCGTTCTTCCGCTTAAACAACGCTTGATGGTGGTCGGGAAACGTATCGGCGATGGTAGGCGTGGCGCCCCACTTGCGGCTGAGCAAACGCGCAAGACCGGGCGGCCGCAGCAGGGGCTCGCGTGCCGCCTGCTCCAGCGCCGCGAGCACCTGGGAGCGTGACGCCGCTGCGCATCGGTGGAGTTTGGTGCCGCGCCCAGCAGTGCAGGTGGACACCGCTCGCGTTGCGCCCGAGGGGCAAGATAAAGCAGGCCTCTGCGCAAGCGCGCGTGTGTGACGTTATTGTCCACCACGTTTTGCGTGGCAGTGCCATTTGGTTCACGAGAGCGGGAAAGCGCACGTTGTAGCGCCTGTCTGTCCGGGTGGGTGTCCCTCGCACAGTGGCCTTTTTTTAAGGATTGAAATTTCGCGGCAGTGGCCTTCCCGCCAAAACTGGTTGTTGGAAACTGAAATGGATTCGACTCCAAGCTCGCATCCAGCTTCACCCCTACATGAAACACCAAACGTGCTCTGTGTCTGACCCCTCCGTTTCAGACAGTTTTGGTGCGAAAGAACTTAAGCGGGCCAAAATCAAGAGGCAGACTGAAAGTCAAATTCCAAGCCGGCTACACGATTTGGTTTCATTTCTGGCAAATGCTTCAGACGTGGTTCCCGTCTTCAAGGTTCAGGCCCCACCTTTATTTATTATTAAGCCTGACTTGCCACACCGCGGGCGATCGGCTGACTGCGGCCCAGGCACTCGTGCATCCCTTCTTGGCCAAACCTGGCCCACTGCCTTTGTTGGCTCGGACCCGTGTCCGGCAGGGCGCCAATAGTTGGCGCAAGTTTTGCCCACGAAACGAAAGAGGTTTTGCCTCTTGATCGAATCCCTCACGGACGTCCTGGCTGCTTTGTGCGCAACTGGTGCTGCCAGCTCTTGTCCAGCGCCGTGCTGAAGTTGAGCATCTGCGTCTCTGTTTCCCACCAACATGATCAGCTCGAAGCTCGCAACAATCGTTAGGAAGTAGGGAAGCAGGGAAAAACGTACCAGCGATGTGAGTGTAGGTGTGGCGCCCCACTTGCGGCTGAGCAAACGCGCAAGACCGGGCGGCCGCAGCTGGGCCCAGATGCGCGCCCTCCGGAAGGGGCTCGCGCGCCGCCTGCTCCAGCGCCGCGAGCACCTCGTCGGAGAGCGTGACGCCGCTGCGCATCGGTGGAGTTTTGTGCCGCGCCCAGCAGTGCAGATGGACTCCGCTCGCGTTGCGCCCGAGGGGCAAGATAAAGCAGGCCTCTGCGCACGCGCGCGTGTGTGTGACGTTATTTTCCACCCCTTTGCAATTATTGGTTCACGAGAGCGGGAAAGCGCACGTTGTAGCGCCTGTCTGTCCGGGTGGGTGTCCCTCGCACAGTGGCCACACAGGTCTGGCCCCCCGGACGAGGCGTCAGCCAAAAGAGAGAAAGACAAAGCAGGGCACGTTGGTGGTGAAGGAGTTTACCAAAGACAGAGTGTTCGCACAGCCGACACTCGAAGCAGCAGTGGCACAGCTTGATGGTGCGCAGGCACACGGAGACGCCTGCAGGACCGTATTTAAAAGAGAATAATAATTTAAAAAAAACAAAAAAAAAACAAAAAGGCTCTTGGCGCACCCGTGACTTTGAGCTGAGGCCGATCAAGGGACTGCTCCTGGCCCTGTTGCAGCTTAGCCCTCAGCTGGCTCGGGCTCATCTGGCAGCACTGCTCCACCGCGGCGGCCTCGTCTGGCGTCACCTCCAGCCGCATGTACTTGTCCCGAAGCCGCACCTCGCGCTCGGCCAAATTGACTTCACCGCCGTCGACAACGCCGTCCCAGTTGGGGTCGAGCCTGACCAACCGGTCCGGGGAGTGTACGAGGGGACCCGCCAGCGACTCGACCACGACTTGCGCGTGGGCCGCCGGGATCATGAGGCTTGCCGCCAAGTCGCGCACCGTCAACGCCGGTGCCGTCGTCGCGTTGGCGGCGAGCAATTGGGAGAGAACGGCGTATTGGTTGAGCGTGAGTCGGACCGACACGCGCGCGGCGGAGCCACCCACCGAGATGATGGGCCAGGCCACGGTGACCGTCCAATGGGAGACGAGCTTGGCCACCTGTTGCACGTCGGCCTCACACGCGTTGCTTTGCGGGACAAGGGGGCAGCATACGGGCGGTCAGGCGAGAGCTTTGAACCCAAGAGCATAGCGCGTGGGCCCAACGTACATGGACCCCAGCAGGATAGGCCACAGCGCAGAGGGCCAATGGGCGACTGTGCTGCCAATCACGCGTGAATGGTCGCTTCCACAGTTGACAAGAATGGCCAATGGGAAGCCGAAGGTTGGCCATCACGTACCCGAGGGGACAGGCCACGGGTCGACGTCGTTGTGCTTCGGGTCCAGAAACAGCACGCGAGCGTGGACGGACGAGCGCGTCTTCTCGTCGCCGGCGTCATTCTTGGCCTGGAGCTCGCCCAAGAGCGACACGATGCGTGCCCGCTGCTCATCACCGCGCATCGACGTGGTGAGTCTCCAGAGCGATGTGTAGCCCCCCCACAACATGCACGAACCTCGGTCTCACTGTCTGCCAGGTCGGGCAACACTTGGGCCAAGGCCCTCAGTTTGGCAAAGTCGGCATCGCTTGCCAAGAGCAGCTGCGCCACAAGCCGACCCAGCAGGACCTGCACAGTTGGTCCACGTAAGCACACATGAATAAAAAATAATGAATAAAATATGATTGAATTATAAAAGTGAAATGCAAAATGAAAATAGTCACTAGTCGGCCGGTACCGCGCGGAAGACAACTTGGCAGGGTGGGTGCGCGCCGGGCAAGTTCAAGATCCGGCGCTGCAGAGCCCGGAACTGGGCCTCGCCCTTGCCGTCCGATCGAGCTTCAGCCCCGTCCTCCTCCACGAGGACCACGGAGGGCAAGCACGCCCGCAGCGCCTGATCAAAGGCGAACTCGCTCACCCGCAGCTCACACAGTCCAACTCTGCGGTCGAGAAAAAACGCGCTCGTGAATGAAAAAGTTGGACTTGGAGCCGAAAAGAGAGAACACCGGCGGCACCTGACGGGGAGAGCGCGCCACTGGTACCACTCGAGCCCCTCCCCGAGCTCTGGGAGACAAGTGGGCGTCAGTCACTTTAAAAAAACAATCGCTGCCCGCTTGGAGGGCGGGAGGGCACCAGGACAAGCGGCCAGAAGGGCGAGCAGCAAAGAGTTGGCGTCCTTGGGCGGAGTCGGCGCGGCGGTGGTCAAGCGCCACGCAAGGCGCGACTTCTTGATCTCCTCGTTCCTGCCGGTGCCGCGCTTGCTCATGAGAACGGGGAAGAGGGCAAAGGAGGGGGGAGAGCGTGTTGGGTGGCGGCGCACCAGCGTCGGCTCACTGACGCAGCGGAGCAGAGGTCGCGATGCTCGAGGAAGCGCCAAATGAGCTGTCTGAGCTCGGGCATGAGCTCCTCCATGTCGCTCTGCTTGTGCTGTGAGTGTTTGTCTTTTAACTAAAAATTGAATAGAAATTTCTTTTCTTGTTTGTTTTTTTAATTGCAACCGGGATCAGAACAGGACGCAGGGGCGCCTCTTCTTGGCGGAGCGCGAATCGGTGGGCGGGAGGTGGCCCTCCAACGCCCGAATCTTCCGCACCACCGTGAAGAAGCTCTCGTCCACGTTCTCCCTGGTCTTGGCAGACGCCTCGAAGAACTCGCAGCCCCACCTGTGCATGACCATCACGTTGCATGTTATCAAACTGTGCCGCAAGAGGTCTAGAAAGCCAAGCCAAGTCGTACGCCTTTGCCAAGGCAGCGCCCGCGCTTGTGGGCACCTTTCGGTCCGGAAGATCGCTCTTGTTCCCCACAAGCACTGTGATCAACATAATCGTTGGTTAGTTAACGGATGATGCCTTGAGGTTCAGGACACGAACCCATTGGTGGCGCCTCGGCAGCAGGCACGTCCTTGACCTGTATCACGCGATGTCATCAGAGAAGGACACAAAGGCAAAGTTGAAGATGGAACCGAACATGCAGGATTTGTGTGCGGAACTCCTCGAGCTCGTCGAACGAGGTCTTGTCGGTGATGCTGTAGAGCAAGATGAAGCCCTCACCACTCCTGATCCACTGGCTCCTCAAGGCCTGAAAGGTTTGGCGCCATATACACAAACAAGTCGGCATCCCGCCCCACGCAGACCAAGACACACCGCCAAGCAAAC
Source organism: Acanthamoeba lenticulata (assembly GCA_002179805.1). Taxonomy (NCBI): domain Eukaryota; phylum Discosea; order Longamoebia; family Acanthamoebidae; genus Acanthamoeba; species Acanthamoeba lenticulata. The sequence continues at coordinate 15,979 of NAVB01000864.1, forward strand.
AAGACGCACGCTGAGTTCTTCTTGGCCGGCTGTGTCCAGCACGTCGAGCATGCACGCGTGGCCGTCGATGACCACCTGCCTCCGGTAACTCGACTCGATAGGTGGGTTCAAGTCAAGGAGAACAACACCCACGACACATTGGGGAAGGGGCTGGGGGGAGGATGAAAAGGATATTTGGGTCGTAATACTCCACAAAGTGGGAGGAACACATCTGAATTGTGAAAGCTGAAGTGGTGGGAAAGGGTTGATGAGCGGCAGGATTTGACCAACTGAGAACGAAACAACACCAACGCACCGGTCTTGCCGACAGCACCGCCGCCCAAGACGGTGAGCTTGTACTCTGTCTTGGGCGCGACCCCCTCCCCCGATTTGCCGTTCATCTTTTGCTCGAGTCTCAATCTTGTTTGCTTCCAGGCTTGAGCTTCAACGGAAAATCCGAAACAAGTCGTCAAAGAACCAAAAACCGACATCGGTTGATGAAATTTCCTACATAATCACAAGTTGCAATGCAACAGAGAAAAAGCACAGCACTGGCCAAGGAAGAAACAGAAACAGAAACAGGGCGATCCTACTTGCGGTGGGCCAGGATGTGGATGGCAAAGTTGATCTGTGTGGTCTTTGTGCTGAGACTCTCGAAGATCAGGGCCTTGAACGCCTCGGCCGCCTGTTCATCGTCCATGTCAAGCGAAAACGCGTTACGGAGGTAGTCGATGTCCTCCTCTGACGTCAGCTCGGGGATGCCAGTCGACAACATCTGCTCATGATATAGAAGACACAATCCACGTCCCATGGCATGACATCATGAGTGTTTCTTGTCGACAGCGCTCACGCGAGAGGCAGAATTTGATGAGGAACGAACCATGGTGAAGAGGGTGATGAAGATGTTGGCGTATCGCCGGAGCGTGTTGTAGGCCCAGCAGCAGTACTCCACGAAGCGCTCGAACTGGGCGCTGTCCTTTCCACCCATCACGAACACAAACTCGGGCGTCAACACGAACGGCGCCTGCGCGATCATCACCGATCCGTGCATCAACGTCGACGGCATCGTCAGTTGTGAGCATAAACCGCTTCAAATTCCTCAACAGGACGAGAGTCTCCACGGACCTTCTCACGTCTGTACATGAGGAATTTCTTGTAGTTGCCCAGGAAGTGGCCAAAATCGATGTGTACGAGATGCCCGTCCTTGCGCACCATGCTGCTCGCCCACGAACACGCATTTAGCGCTTCATGTACCGTGGCAACCCCCGGCAAGAGGGGCAGGCGCGTACATGTTGTCGTTATGTCGGTCGCCGATGCCCAGCACGTACGTCGCCACTGCAGACCCGCCGAACCACCACCACCATCATCGTCGCCGTTAACGGTCAGTCCGGCGGCCCACAGGGAACGGTCCGAGGCCTCGTACCGCAATAGCCCGCCACGGACTTGATAAAGTTTGTGACCGCCTCAGCGTAGTCCTTGTCTGCTCGTCCACGTTTGTGCGATGCACGAAATGATCAGCAAAATGATGCGTTGTCGGAACAAGCGAGAAAGAGGGCGCACCCGAAGGGTTGTGGGAACGCAGCCAGTTGGCCAGCGGCGTCTGCCGGAAGGCGGCTGTGACTCCGCCCGCCGCCTTTTGGATGGCGGCCGTGGTTTCTGCCTCTGGCACCACTGGAATGCCAACGACGAACATCGTTGTAAGCGCAACGATGGCCTCCATGTAGCTAGAAAGAGATCATCATGGGGAGGAGGAGGACCTTCGATCATGCCCATGAAGTCGCCCGTGGCGATGCAGCCGTAGGGCGTCAGGTGCAGGTCCATCGACTCGGATTTCCACAACTGCCAAAAAAGACAAAAGCAAAACAGTTTTTAAATAAATAAATTTGAAATGAAAACTTCCATAAAACAGAATTAACGGAGCGTACGTCGTCCATGATGCCGAGCATTTGAAGAGTGAGCAGGTCTTGCCGGAGGTCATCACCACACTTGAAGATGACGTTGATGGGCTGACCCAGCGGGTCGGCGTTGGTGAAGACGACCCACAGCGGCGCCTTGGCCGAGTCCATCGACCGGCACTTCTCCACGAGGATGCCGCTGGCCACGATCCTGTTGGCGGCGGCAATAAAAGCGGCCAATGAGACTGAACGTCACACAACTGCGGGCAACCAAAGGCCGAAAAAACGGCGTACGTCGGGTCGAGCGGCAGCGAGAAGGTCTTGGGCAGCGTGAGCTTGACCAGCTCCTCGTGCAGCACGGCCCGCCGTCGTCCCAACGGGACCTCCTTGGTCCGCTCGGCCACGCTCTTGAGCTTCTTGATGACCTCCATCTGCTTCAGCAGGTCAGCCCTGTCCCACACGAGTACACGTCAGCGCCCTTGACCCAAAAAATAAATCATGATTTTGTATTGATTTTTTAGAAATACTAAATGAATAAATAGTAATTAATTTGGCGCACCGCTGGTCGCCGCAGCCGCGCAGGTAGGCCTCCAGCATGATGCCGTAACGTTCGGCGATCTCGGGCACGCTCATCTCGGCCTGGATGAGCCAGCAGCGATCCCAGAATGTCAGTGCTTGGGAAGGCGCAAGGCCAAGGTGGGGCAAAGGCGAGGACCTCGAGGTGCCAGAAGAGGTAGTGGCCGATGGTGACGCGGTTCTGGAGGCCCCGCTCGATCAAGAACGCGGCGAGGTCGCTGTAGTGGTACGGCTCGTACTTGAGCACCTGCCTCATCAAGCACACGCGCATGGCGGTGAGGCATGGGACGCCAAGTGGGGAGAGAGGAAGAGGGGGATGAACCTGGACGAGCTGGAGCAGGAACGCAGCGAGCTCGTTGTCAGACAGTTGCCGCAGGCAGCTCACTGCAAACTGGAGCACGCGGCGGTGATCAAGGTCGGTCAGCGGCGTCATCATACCCTCACCATGCAGGGCTCGGGACACAAACGTACCGACCGAACTTTGGCGTCTGCAAATTTGGCGTCCAACAGCTGCAACCCCAACCTCGTCAGTCAAAAGAACGAAAACGAAGACAAGAACGAAAGCGAAAAAGAAAGTATGAAAAATCAAGGGAGTGACCTCGAGGGCGTCCAGAGGAGGCAGTGGTCCCCAGAGCTCGAGCAGCCCGTAGACCTGCTTCACCATCTTTACGTCGGCCCACCGCACGGCCGAGAGGAGCCGCACGAGGCTCTTGCTGCTGATGCTCCGCAAAAATGTGCGGAACTGCCACATCAGCCGCTTCTCCGATGGCGACAGGCGATAGAGCGGGTCTGTCGCGCCCCAAAGGCCACACGTAAGCCGAGCTGGCCAAACGGGACGTGCCGGCAGCCCGAGGCGGACGTGCCTTTGCGTATCAGAAGGTTCAGGATGAGCTCCTCGTCGCGCGAGGGCTGCGGGACGGACTCGGGGTAGAGCGGCTTGAGGTCCGGGAAGACGACCGGCTGCGGGAAGCGCGAGAACTCGAGGTTGAGGACGACTGGCGACCGCGCCTCGAGGTTCTCCACGCACGTCCCGATCGGGTTGGCCGGGCCGTTGGGCCACATGCATAGGTTGAGCGGCCCCGTGAGCATCCGGTCCCTGTCCACCAATGGATCCATTTTATAAACCAATTTATCAAAAAGAAAAGTAAATTTGAAAAATAAATACAATAAATGAAAAGTAGTATTCAATTTACCGGTAATCGAAAAGCTGGCAGTTGACCCAGCCCACGGGGCGGGTGTTTGACCGGCCGTCCCGCAGGTACAACGTCACGCAGAGCCGCGTCGCCTGAGATTCCGTGTGAAAAATTAAGGTCAGCATCACACACGTGGGCCATGATGATGGGGGAAGAACGCGTCCACTCACCTTGGGGAGGTCGGACATGAGGGTCTCGAAGCGGAGCCACTCGATCCAGGTGGGCGTCTCCGAGGCCGGGATGGTCTGGGAGTAGACCAGCGGGGACAGGAGCTCGCCGCCGTGGTACAGGCCGGCCTCGAGGTACATGTAGGACGACGAGGGCGACGTCGCGGTGGGGGACGAGGGCCCGAGCGACGTCAGCGCAGACGACGAGGCCATGTGCTGCAGCTGCGCCGGCGACGACGACATGGACGGCGAGGACGAAATGGAGGTCAAGCCCGGCGAGGAGAAGGACTCAGAGTCGTGGCCGCCGCCGCCGCCGCCGCCGCCGCCGCCGCCGCCGCCGCCGCCGCCG
>NAVB01000865.1:0-28918 GCA_002179805.1 Acanthamoeba lenticulata
CTGTCCAACACGATGTTGCAACGGATGAGGGGCAGGATGCAGGTCCGAGGTCAAGAGAAGTTATTGTTACCTTCAAGAAAGTTGTGCTCAAAGTGGATCAGCAGCGAGCAGAGGCCCTGGATGCCGCCGGAGATGATCTTCATGTCGGGCTTCTCGGCCTTGAACTGCTTGTTGAGGCTGTCGAGGAAGATCTGAAGCAGCTGCGACGAGCGCTGGTACATGGCGCCGGGGAAAGACTCGCACAAGAACCCGAGCAGCTGCAGCATGTTGGCCTTTACTATAGGGCCGCACGTCGTTTGATTAATGCGTTAGCCTCGGCCCACACACACCAGGAGAAGGCGAATAGCGAACCAGTCTGTGAAGCCTTGCCGCTGATGTATTCGCGAATCAGCCTGTTTGAGGCAAAGAAGAACAAGCAATTAGGTGAGTATCTAGATAGCTGAGGGACAGGACCTGAGGAAGAATGTGGCACTGTACATTTCACACATGTCCTTGACACCGAGCTTATCGGCGTCGAGCACATGAAGCTTCAGCTTGATCAGCTTGATGATCGGACTGAAGGTAAATTGTTTCACTGTGTTGGACTGCTCGCGACGAAACACATTGAGGCACGTTTGCTGCACAAAGAGGAGAATGGTGAGGCGCCAATAATGTGTTGAGACCAAGCACAAGTAGTGCAACACGAGTGTCGGCACCTTGATGTCCAGCGCATAGTCCTGCACCCGCTTGCCAAGCAACGTGACGAACTCGTCGAGGAAGATGAGCATGTTCTCCTTTGTCTTTACAAACTTCTTGTCCTGTGTCCAGTCCAAATAAAACAATAAATAATGGCGATGTGGGCCAGTGCACTATGAACGCACCTGAAATTGAACTGTCTTCTCCAGAAAACGAAGGATAGAGTTCTCCCCAGTGAAGATGAGGGAAGAAACAAGCCCTAATCGGTAGAGATTTTAATGAGTATTAAAGGCACACGGCAGACTGTCTAGAATGGAGGGCTGTGCCACAGGATACCTAATTGATCTTCATTAATCTCGCCAATCACCGCTTGCTTCAAATCCTGTACAATTGCCATTGGATTGACGTAGGCATTTTCGTTTTGGGCCGACGTCAGGAAGCTCAGCTCAGCCAGGTAGTTCTCCACTGCCTGCAGAGCCGACATGGTCTGCGCTTTGCGCGTTCCAAATTGCAGGACGCAAAATCTATTTATATTCGCGCCAAAAAGGACGACACAAAGTTGCTGGGTTTTTGTACGCGGTCAGAGGCAAGCTGTCCCGGTCGAACCTGCTTTTGCCCCCTTGATGGCCTTTTGGTGCAGAGTCCAGTAGGCGTGGTGCGCAAGAGCAACCAGGCTGGTGGCAAAGGAAGAAGGCCTTTGCGAAAGTGTGCCAGCACTGGCAGGCACTGGTGGGGACACTGGACTTTTTCGAATTTTTCCGCTTGAGGTTTGTCCATGCGCCGCTTGATTCGTTTAATGGAGGACGCTAAAGTAGCCAAGAAGGTAAGAGATGCCCTGGTGTGGGTCGACTTGGAGATGACTGGCCTCGACACACGTAAGGATCACATCATGGAAATGGCTTGCATCGTTACGGATCCGGACCTCAACATTGTGGCTGAGGCTGAAGATTTGGTCATTCATCAACCCGATCACGTGCTGGAGGCGATGAACGATTGGTGCAAGACTCACCATGGCAACAGTGGCCTCACTCAAGTACGTTTTTCTTCTGAGCCGCATGAAGATCGAGATGTTGAAAACGGTAAGAACAGGCCTGCCGCGAGAGCAAGATCTCCCTGCGCGAGGCCGAGGACCGCATGCTGAGCTTCGTGGAGGCCCACACGGAGCGCGGCGCGGCCCTCCTAGCCGGCAACACCGTGCACGCCGACAAGTCCTTCCTGCAGGTCTACATGCCCCGCTTCATGGACCACCTCCACTACCGCATCGTGGTGCGCCACCGGGACCTACTCCCTTCTTCGCAGTTGTCGTTGGTCCCGCGCTGCTCACACGGCAGGCCGCACAGGACGTGAGCACGGTGAAGGAGCTGTGTCGCCGATGGTACCCCGACACGTTCGCCCAGGCGCCGCGCAAGGCCGGCAGCCATCGCGCGCTGGATGACATCAAGGAGAGCATTCGTGAGCTGCAGTTCTATCGCCAGCACATCTTTGTGCCGCAGACGCCGCAGCAGCCTCCACAGTAAAGACAACATTGTCACAGAGAACAAGTGCATTCAAGTGCATTACATTGAAGTGCATCAACTTTTCTTCTTCTTCACGTGCCACTAGTGGCGCCACTTCTTGTCGTGGCCGTCCTCCATTTGCTGCACACGACGAAGAAGATGAGCAGAAGGAGAAGGCAACGTAGGAAAAAAAAAAGATGGAGGAGGACGTGCCGGTTCGATGAAGCCGCGGAACTCGACGGCCTGCGTGCGGCCGTCGATCGTCCATCGAGCGCCGTAGCCCTCCTTTGTGCGCACCTCGAACGTGGCGATGTCGTGCTGTTTATGCACGAAGACGAGGTCAGGATCGTCGCACTTGACCACAACAACAAAAGAGCAACACCAAGAAGGAGAGTCAAGCCATACGGGCAGCATGTGGAGATTGACCCACGCCGCCTGGGCGAAGATCTTTCGGGTCACCCGCTCGGCGTTCTTGTTCTTGACTTCTTCTGCGCCCTGAGACGAGCAAAGGCGAGACGAGGCGCCTTCTCAGACGAGAAGCAAAGACGAGACGATCACATGACAAACATACCGAGCTGGAGCCCCACCAGCCGTCGGCCGCACGGTGGCCGTGCTTTGAGAGGGCGCGGCCCCCGACGGTGATGCGTGTGGACGGCGACGATGACGCGTGCGGCGCATTCAGCGCTTGAATGAGTCGCTCGCAGCTGCGCACAAGGCGCGGTGAGTGTCTGCATGTCCGCGAAGAAAGCTGCGATAACTGCGCACCTGGGCGGGAAGTCATCGACGCTCTTGAAGGTCTGCCGGAGACCAAGACATGTGAGGATGCCTCGGAGACCCAGCCGCTGCGATGTCATCCTGTCAGCAACCAGCCTACGAACCAATCGTTGAGGCGTCGGAGCCGATCAGAACAGAAAGGCGCACCTCGAGGAGATCTCGCAGAAGCGTATGTTGAGCGCTGACGTCGTCGCGGTTGGCGCCAAACCGCTGAAGGGTGTCCATGACGAAGGGGGTAAGGGCAAGCATGGGCGATACGTTGTCTACGTTGGCTATGAGGCCCTGTCCTGCTCTCACGCCGCACACGCGCGCGCAGATGGTGGAAAGTACAACGATGTGAGCCTTCATGTCGTGGCCCTCGTGATGAGGTAAAGAGGGTATGGACCTTCCATAGACACGAAGGTGACGGGAAATTCGCCCGTGGCCGCCCATCTACACAACACCTTGGCCAACTGGCGTTGTACAATGCGAACCCAGACGTTAGGCTAAAGAAGGCAAGAGCGGTAGACGTGGGCAACGTACATGAAGGTAGTAGGGCTTGAGCGGCATGGGACTGATAGCCTGGGGGTCATCCTGGTGCGCGCGTGCGTCAAAGTCGTGGTCCGCCTCTATGGCCGTCGCTGTAACAACGCCAGTAGAGGTCTTGGTAGCTCCGGGGACCTTCCTCTGTGGCTTCGAAGGAGCCGAAGAGGTAGAGCCTGTTCGCCCGCTCTTGGGCGTGTCGGCGGGAGGTGCGGTAGCCGCGGAGGGAGGGGCAAGTGCCGTGTAATACAGAACCAGATTTTCTGGGGAGACGAAGTGGTCGTGACTCGTCTCCTCCCAAGTGAGTCGGGTCTCATCCGAGTTACGAGGTGCTTCCTCGACCGCCGCTGCCGCGTGCTGGCCCAGGCGCAGCTCTTCGCCACGCGCGTCCTCCAACAAAATCGTGCAAATCGACGGTGTGACGACCCGGCACGGCTGACCCAATACATCAGAACCTGCCGACGTAGCCCCAACCTCAAGAAGCGACTGCAATCGGGTGCTTAATAGGGCCAAGTCCTCCTCCATCTGTTCTGGTCTCTTTTGGCGCTTTTATTGCATTGTTTTTTTTATTGTAATTTTGATTTCGCGGAAGCAATTCCAAGCATTTTTCCAGTTGCGTTGGCCACGGCGTCAAGCGACGTCCCGGTCATCGTCTTCTCGGCGACGCATCATCCTAGGTGGCCAACTTCTTCCGCCACACACTTGCGAGCCTGGGCTCACCTTTCTCATGGAGCTACCGGTGAGCCCACCATCGAGGAGTCCCAAAACTTTTGCATAGGAGACCTCGTACGGGCGTCTATACAACGGGCAAGAGGCCTCCGCTTCTACTCCGGGACCAACTGGAGCGTGACGGCTCTTCCTTGCTCGCCCGCTATTCGTCAATGTCAGTCCATTGATCGCTGCCAAGGGACCAGGAATGAGGAATCACATGAACCTCAACTCCCAAAAGTCGGAGTGGGGGAGGTTAACCTGGTGGATTGTCGACAGAGCCCTTGGGGTAGCATAAAAGCCCCTCCAGGAAGGTCTTGTTCTTCACTCAACAAACCAAACCTGTTCTTCCAGTAATCGAAACCACCCCAAGGTGAGCATTCCACAACACAAGATACACAAAACACAACACGCAACTCACAAACTTACTGCTCCTGCAGAATGAGTCTTCGATTGTTCGCTTTGGCTTTGGTTCTGTTGGGCTGTCTTGTGCTGCCCTCCCTGGCTCAGAGCTGCTACGCCCCTAGCGCGCTGAACTTCACGTCTGAGCGAGGCGGGCTGTGGGTGAATGGCAACAGCTTCAAGCTCAAGGGCGCCTCGTGGTTCGGCTTTGAGACCTCGTCCAAAGTCGTGCACGGTCTCTGGTCCCAGAGCTACACCTTCTTCCTCGACTTCCTGGCCAACAATGGCTTCAACGCCATCAGGGTACGCACCTCCATGGAAACCAGGAAAATGAGACTGACAATGTGCTCCACGCAGTTGCCCTTCTACCTTGACCTGGCCATCAACGACGCCTCGCCGAACGGCATCAACTATGGTGCTGGCTCGAACTCGGACCTGCAGGGCCTGAGCTCGATCCAGGTGATGGACAAGATCATTCAGGCGGCGGCTGCGCGCGGCATCGTCATCATGCTCGATCTCCACTCCTTCTCGCCCGACTCGTACGCATCTGATTCGCTGTGGTACAATGGCAACAACCCCGAGTCCAAGGTCATCTCTGGCTGGACCAAGATCCTTCAGCGCTACAGCAACCAGTGGAACGTCATCGCCGCTGATCTCAAGAACGAGCCCTACTCGGGCACCTGGGCCACGGGCAACACCAACACCGATTGGGACAAGGCCGCCGCCCGCATTGCCAACGCCATCGCCGCCAGCGTCAGCAACCGCTACCTCATGTTCGTCGAGGGCATTGCCAGCGGCTGCTCTGATGCCTGCTTCTACGGTGAGAGCCTTGTCGTACGTCCTTCCCCCCAAGGTGCTAGCTAAGGGCAACGACGTCTCACCACCCACTATCACAACAGGGCGTGAGGTCCAACCCTGTGGTGCTCGCCAACCCGAGCAAGCTCGTCTACAGCCCCCACGTGTATGGCCCCAACGTCTACGGCCAGCCCTACTTCAGCGCGGGCAACTTCCCCTCCAACATGGCCTCCATCTGGGAGGCCCACTGGGGCTTCGTCCCCGGCGCCACCGGCAACGCCGTCGTTCTCGGCGAGTGGGGCGGTCCCTACAGCGGCAAGGACGCCCAGTGGATGAACGCCCTCCAGACCTACCTGGTATCCAAGGGCATGACCGACCAGTTCTTCTGGTGCCTCAACCCGGACTCGGGTGACACCGGCGGCCTGCTCCAGAACGACTGGGCGAGCCCCGTCACCGAGAAGCTCACCCTCCTCGCTGGGCTCGTGTCCAAGCCTACCAAGTTCGCCGTAAACTCGGCCGGCCAGGTCTGCATCAACGGCGGCACCACCGCCGCTTCGCCCTCGAGCTCGCCCGCCGCCCCCAAGGCCTCCTCGTCCCCGGCCGCCAAGGTCTCGCCCTCAAGCTCGCCCGCCGCCGTAAAGGCTTCCCCGTCGCCCGCCGCCAAGGCCTCGTCCTCGCCGGCCCCGCACACGTCGTCGACCCCGTCGGGCAGCATTACCTTTGCCAGCGGCTCCAGCGTCTGGTGGCTGGCCGTCACCATCCCCGGCTCCACGTCGGTCCAGATCGACTGCGGCAACGGCCAGGGCTTCGTCGCCATGACCCCCGGCTGGACTTCCAACCTGTGGACCTTCTCCTCGGGCAACGGCACCCCGTGCACGTCGTCCCTCCGCTTCATCGTCAACGGCGGCGCCGTCCAGACGGTCACCGCGCCCTTCTAATCAGATTGGGGCCCGGCCTGAACTGTGGCCTTCCCTGACAGGGAAGTGCAGTTGTTGTATGTATATATTGTAAGATCATATAACCCACAAAAGCAAAAGAATAAACCAAAAAAATTGTACTCTACGACGACTCGTTCATCGCCGCGGTCGTGCGCAGCACTGAATGACAGCCAGGTCGCTCTTCCTACAAACTCGACAACATGGAGGGCAGGCGCTGGTCCTTCAGTTCGTCGAAGCCGCCCATTAGCCGCTGAATCCTGCACGAGTTGTGTCGTGAAGAGGAAATGGTGGTGAGGATCGTCGCGTGTGGCTAGGATGGAGAAGAAGAAGCGCACCTGTTGACAAGCTCCTTGCGTGCAGAGCGGGTCCCGTCCTCGCCGCCGACGCTCAAGCCGTCCAGCGCCTCGAGTCGTCGCATGAGCTCCTCGATGCCCAGCATGCAGCCCTTTCGGAGCGCGTCGGCCCGCTTCTTGGTGTCGGCAACTGGCACAGTGGGCAGCGCGTCAATCGCATCTTGGAGTTGGGTCCTTCTCCTCTCTATGTCGTCCACCTCGGTGGCAATAGAGGCAATCTTGTTCATCGTGGAGTTGTTCGATGGCGTTTGGGACTTGGCAGGAGATTGAGGCTGAGGCTTCGGTGTGGGACGGGGTGCTCGAGCACCTCCATCAAAGAAAGCGCCAATTGCAGCCTAATGCAGCATAATCATCAACCCGATCGATCAAATCTTCAACAAAAATCGGAACTTACCTCGACATTCCAATTATTAGACTCAAGGAGGTACCGACTGGTCTCCGCGTCAGTCCCAGTGAGGCTCTGGAACTGCGTCATCAACTGCTGCTTGGCCGTGTCCATCTTCAGTTTACACACAGGGCTACAGCTGACGGACAGAGCACACAACCCCAAACACTTGCACGCCACAAATTCCAGCGAAAGAGGCTTCTTCTCTTCTTCTTCTTGTCGACTGGCGACGCGCGTGCCGCTACACAAGTGCCCGCTCAGTCCGACGCTTCCTCTTCCTCATCGTCATCGTCGCCACCGTCCTCCTCTTCGTCATCTTCGTAGTCGTCGTCTTCCTCTTCCTCGCCGTCAACGGCAATAATGTTGCCGGCGACGTCGCTGGTGGCCACAAAGTCGGTGGCAAAGTCGAAATCGCCTTCGAGCGCCATCATCCCCTTAGCCACCTCCTTAGCCTTTCGCGTTGTCTTGCTCACCTTCTTACTCACCTTCTGCTCCTCCTCTTCTTCTTCTTCTTCTTCTCCCTCGTCCTCTCCGTCTTCTTCTTCTTCATCTTCATCCTCGCCATCTTCCTCATCCTCAGCAACTTCATCCATGCCGTCCTCAGCCACCTCTTCGTCCATGGCTCGGCCCTCGAGGAAGCTCAAAAACTTGGGCTCCACAGCCCGGTTGAAGACGTGCGCCGTGCCGTAGGAGGTGAAGCTGGCATCCGCGGCAGCCTTGAGCAGCGGCAGCACGTGCTCCTCCTCGGCCCGCTGCAGCGCGTCCATTCCGACCTTGGACCGCCAGTCGGCCGCGGCGGGCGCGGTCGTCAGCGCGGGCGGCTCGGTAAAGAATTTGATCTTGCCCGACGTCCAGTCCCTGATCACCTGCTTGGCCGCGGCCGTCACGTCCGGCTTGCCTCCCTGCGGTGTCATGGGCGGTGAGTCACTGTGGCCCTAATCAGGCCGTGGCCGGTGCTGTGGGGCGGGTACCGTGGTCTGGCGGCCACCCTTCTTTGCCACGAGCTCAAGGAACTCGCGCACGTTCTCGAACATGCTGATCTTGTAGGTCTCCAGCAACTGCTCCTTGCTCACTCGGTTCACGATCTTCTCGGCTGCAAAGGCGGAGGTAACCAACATCAACGCATGGCCGCAATCGTGTAAAGGTCGTGGTGGGGTGGCGTACCGGCGCCGTAGGGGTTGGGCACGTTCTCGGGGGCGAGGCAGCCACGAAGGGTCAGATCGACGGGCGACACCTCTGACGAGGGGATCACAAGGCCCGGGTAGTCCAACACTCGCACGTTGGGCGCGACGTGGAACTCGTGACCCTCCTCAAAGGCGAGGCTGGCCACCTTGAGCGACCTGAGCTGCTGAAGGACCGAAGCCTTGCCGACGCCCGGCCAACCGACGACGCCCACCGTGACGGTCCGGTTGTCGCTGAAGCTCGCCGCGTAGGTCTTGCAGAGCTGCACCAGGTTGTCGAGGCCCAGGCATGTCTTGGGGGTCATTCGGTGCGTGACCGGTTCTGGGTAGGCCAAGATCAAACAAAAAACGCGGTTGAGTTGCCTCGCCAGGATATTCAACAACAACAATAGCAACAGTGGCGTCAAGGACAGGTGTACCGTCTTTGGCCGCAAATACATATCCATGCTTGTTCTTTTTCTTCTTCTCTTTAACCTTGATGGGGCACTTGAAGGCCAGAGCCGGGTGCTCGTTCCGCAGGTAGGAGAGCCACCTGGTGACACACTCCTTGGGCACCAGGTCTGATCATCACCATCATCATCGTGATCATAGTCCCGAGCAGATCATGTGCATCATTCACGACAGCAGATCGTCAGCAAAAGCTCAAGTTGGGAGCCGCCCAAAGCGCTAATTGGAGGAATGAACAAACGCGTACCGATTTTGTTGAGGAGGCGCACGAACAGCCGGTCGGGGTAGTTGAATCGGATCCACTTCTCCACCTCGGGCGAGATGCAACCCAGCGGATCACGCGCGTCGACCACCTCCACAATAATCTCGGCCTCCTCGGCCACCTCTCTGCACCGGCCGTAGATCTTTTGCTTCGAGCCTGGAAACGAGAAGAACAAAGAGACAATGAGCACACAGCACGCATCCACACGAACCGCAGGAGCGTGCTACAACGGCTGAGGCCGCGCGTACCGCGAACACTGAACCTCTCCTTCTTCAGGCGGAGCTCCTCCTGCTCCTTCCGCCGCTTCTCGAGAGCCTGCTGGCGCTTGGTCTGTGCGTACTTGATACGCTGCAGCCGCTCGAGCTCTTTTTCCTGCTCCTCGTTCAGCTTCATCTGCTCCAACGCCGCCAGAGCTTGGGCTTTGAAGGGGTAGTTGTTGGGGATCCCGGGATCCTTCTCCTTCTTCTTGCCTGATAAGTGCCGTGGCACCGTTAACGTGAGCAGTACAGTCAAACTCATTTGAATGAAAATGCATTTTGTGCATCGGTGCCAATTTCTTGGCGATTTCTAAACGAAATGTAAACATGCACACGAGACATACCCTGCTTGTCTGTCTTGCGGACCTTGCGCTTGTGCTCACGCACCTTGCGCAAAATCTTGTACTTCTTGCGCAGAGTGAGACGCTTGCTCTGTCTCTCTGTTTCATAAAATGAAGTACCCTCTTAGCCCGCCTGTAATCACACACCAACACCCAAGGTAATCACGTACTTTTCCCCTTCATCTTGCAGACACGCTAGCCAATTCAAATACAAAATGGAGAGATGAGATCGGAAGCGGAGCAAACAGTTGCGGTGGCAAACACCGGGAAAGAAACTAGAAGCGCGCGTTTTGTGCACAAGCTGTGAAATATAGGAAAACTGAGAGAAATGCTTTCAAACAATGATTTCTTTTCGATTGCGCAAGATAAAGTGCTGGTGAGAAGTCGCCGGTTGGTGGCCTCTGCACTTCCCAGGACATTTTGGCAGATGAGGACGGTTGGGACAACTGCAACCATGTTCCCAACTGCCCCTCTGACTTTGGGCCCACGCCCACCCCTTATCTTGGCCTATCTTCACCTTTCACCCTTCACACCACTCACACACGCCTACACGCACAGCTACTCAGCTGCTCAGCTGAATACATAAGACACCACGCACGACTTCAACTTGTAGGCGTCGCTCAAGAACAAGAGAATGCTTCGCTTTGCAGGCAGGACGGGTGGCGGCCAGCAGGCAGGACGGGTGACGGCCTTCATGTGCTCCACGACTTCTGCGCCCGCCATGTCTTGCGGTTCGCCCTTTGTCCAGACGACGTGGGGCCGCCGCCACTTCGCTTCAGCGACCGCCGCAGCCAAGGTCGCCAAGTCCCAGCTCCCCTATCGCCCCATCAACAAGCTGCTCGTCGCCAATCGAGGTACCACCACGCCAGCTTCAGCCTCACTCGCTCAGAAGGCCCCTGTTTCTACAACCGACGACATTTCCTTGTCGCTTGCCGGCACGGCCGTCGCTGCAGGCCCAAACGCCAACGCAAATCAAAATTAATAATTTTCTGTTTATCACCCAATAATTATTTGCGGCTGCAGCGCTGGTGGCGGAAACAGTCGTCTCCTGTGATGTGCTCTACTGACGCGTGGAGGGCGGTGCTTCAGGTGAGATCGCCATCCGCGTGATGCGCGCCGGCACGGAGCTCGGCATCCGCACAGTCGGCGTCTACTCGCACCAGGACGAGAAGTGTACGAGAGGATCCCGTCGCCAGTCATGGCTCAAACGCGAACGCTCGTGTGCTGATTCGGCCGCTTGCGTTGTGGCGTGCAGCTTTGCACCGACAGAAGGCCGACGAGTCCTACGAGGTGGGCAAGGGCATGGGTGCCGTGGAGGCCTACCTCAGCATCCCCGAGATGATAAGGGTGGCCAAGGAGGTCGAGGCCGACGCCATCCATCCCGGCTATGGCTTCCTCTCCGAGAGCGGCGACTTTGCCCAGGCAAGCCTCCTCGCCCTGTGCGTTGTTGGCCGTCGCAGGCAACTTACTGACCAGTGATGTTTGCAGGCATGTTTGGAAAACGACATCCGATTCATTGGCCCGGCGCCCGAGGTGGTCCGCTCGATGGGCGACAAAGTGTTTGCGCGCAAGATGGCCATCGAGGCTGGCGTCCAGGTGGTGCCCGGCACCGACGCCCCGGTCTCTAGCGTCGAAGAGGCCGAAGCCTTTTGTCACAAGGTGAGTGGTCCACCTGCCCCCGCTCGCTGATGGCCCGAGACGACGGCCGCAACTCACTTCGCCGTTGGCGTGTTCGTCATTGTCATCTTTTCCAGTTTGGCTTCCCGGTGATCCTCAAGGCCGCGTTCGGTGGCGGTGGCCGAGGCATGCGCGTGGTTCACTCGCACGAAGAGCTGCGCGACTCGTTCGAGCGGGCCACCTCGGAGGCCAAGTCGGCCTTTGGCAACGGCGCCATGTTCATCGAGCGCTTTGTCCAGAACCCGCGCCACATCGAAGTCCAAATCCTGGGCGACCGCACGGGCCACGTCGTTCATCTCCACGAGCGCGACTGCTCCGTCCAGCGGCGCCACCAGAAGGTGGTCGAGGTCGCTCCGGCGCCAGGTACGAACATCTTCATGAGCCCCTGCACTCGCCCGCGTCCGCATGCAGACAATTGCCCAGGCTAACGCGCTCGGTGCAGCCCTGTCGGAGGAGATCAGGCATCGGCTGTTCTCTGATGCGGTCAAGCTGGCCGCCTATGCCGGCTACGAGAACGCCGGCACGGTCGAGTTCCTGGTCGACGAGCAGGGGCGCCACTACTTCATCGAGGTCAACGCGCGGTTGCAAGTCGAGCACACGGTGACCGAGGAGATCACGGGCGTGGACCTGGTCCAGTCGCAGATCCGGATCGCTGAGGGCCTCACCCTGCACGACCTCAAGCTCACGCAGGACAAGATCCACGTCAACGGCGCCGCCATCCAGTGCCGCGTCACGACCGAGGATCCTTACCACAACTTCCGCCCCGACGTCGGCCGCATCGACGTCTTCCGAACGGGCGAGGGCATGGGCATCCGCCTCGACGGCGGCAACAGCTACTCGGGCGCCACCATCTCGCCCTATTACGATTCCCTCTTGGTCAAGGTCACCGGTACGGTCCTTCGCCCCGTCTGGCCTCTGAATTGGGTCATGCTGAAGCGGTGAGGCTGCAGGCCGGGCGCGGACGCACGAGGAAGCGTCAAAGAAGCTGCAGCGCGCGCTGAACGAGTTCAGGATCCGCGGGGTGAAGAACAACATCCCGTTCCTGCTCAACGTGCTGTCGCACCCCAAGTTCTTGGCGGGCACCGTCAACACGAGCTTCATCGACACCGTGCCGGAGTTGTTCCACTTCCACGAGACGCAGAACCGCGCGTCCAAGATTCTCAACTTCCTTGCCAACGTGCACGTCAACGGCTCTCTCACCCCGCTTGGCACCAGCGCCAAGCCGGCCAGCATCACCCCGCACGCGCCCGAGGTGCCCCACAGTACGTTGGCTCCGCTTTTGGCTGGCGGCTCTAGGCCGATCAGCTCACATAAGCTCTCCGCGCAGCCGACCCGCCGCAGGGCTGGCGCCAGGTGTTTGTGGAGAAGGGCCCGAATGAATTTGCCAAGGCCGTGCGCGCGCACAAGGCGCTGCTGCTCACCGACACGACCATGCGCGACGCCCACCAGTCGCTGCTAGCCACCCGTGTGCGAACCAAGGACCTGCTCGGCATTGCCCCGGCCACGGCCCACCTCATGGCGCCCCTGTACAGCCTTGAGATGTGGGGCGGCGCCACGTTCGACGTCGCGCTGCGGTTCCTGCGCGAGTGTCCGTGGGAGCGGCTTCAGCAGCTGCGCGAGGCCATCCCCAACATCCCGTTCCAGATGCTGCTGCGCGGAGCCAACGCCGTAGGCTACACCAACTACCCCGACAATGTCGTTCACCGGTTCTGCCGCGAGGCCAAGACCAACGGCATCGACGTCTTCCGCGTGTTTGATTCGCTCAACTACTTCCCCAACATGGAGCTCGGCATCGACGCCGTGGGCAACGCCGGCGGCATCGTCGAGGCAGCCATCTGCTACACGGGAGACGTCACGCGTGGCCTGCACGACAAGGACTATAAGTACAACCTCGACTACTACCTCGACTTTGCCGACAAGCTCGTCAAGCGCCACATCCACGTCCTTTGCGTCAAAGATATGGTTAGTTATTACCTATTTTACCTGATTTATTGTTTTTTTTTTTATTTTCGCGTTGCTGACGTCACACCCTTGCAGGCTGGCCTGTTGACCCCGCAAGCGGCCCGCCTGCTGATCGGCGCCCTGCGAGCCAAGTTCCCGGACATGCCGATCCATGTGCACACACACGACACGTCGGGCGCCGGAGTGGCGGCCATGGTCGCCTGCGCCGAGGCCGGGGCTGACGTGGTGGACACAGCCATCGACTCGATGTCTGGCATGACGTCGCAGCCGTCGATGGGCGCCCTCGTGGCCTCGTTGAAGGGGACGCCGCACGACACGGGCCTCAAGATGGACCAGCTCTACCCGATCAACCACTATTGGGAGCAAGCGCGCACCCTCTACGCGCCGTTCGAGTGCACGGCCACCATGAAGGCCGGCAGCTCGGACGTCTACGAGCACGAGATCCCGGGAGGCCAGTACACGAACCTCCACTTCCAGAGCTTCTCGCTGGGTCTCGCCCACCAGTGGCCCTCCATCAAGAAGGCCTACGCCCAGGCCAACAGGTTTTTGCTCATTATTTGATTTGATTTTAATATTTTTGTTATTTTGTTATTTTATTTTTATGTATATCACTATTATTTTCACCTTTATTTCTGATATTCTGACGGGGCGCGTTCTGCGGTATGGGGCGGCAGGTTGCTGGGCGACATCGTGAAGGTCACGCCAAGCTCCAAGGTGGTGGGCGACCTGGCCCAGTTCATGGTCCAGAACAACCTCGACGAGAAGACCCTGCTGGAGCGGGCCGAGGAGCTCGACTTCCCGTCGTCGGTGGTCGAGTACTTCGAGGGCCTCATTGGCCAGCCGCCCGGCGGCTTCCCCGAGCCTCTGCGCACCAAGGTCAGTCGTCTTTGTTGTCGTCATCTTGAGGAAATGGTGAAGGATGACGCACACAGCTTACACGGTCTTGCTGTTGTGGTTGTTGTTGCTGCGTTCCCCTAGGTGCTCAAGGGGAAGCCCTCGATTAGCGGGCGCGCGGGCGAGACGTTGCCTCCACTTGACTTCCACAAGCTGAAGCGGGAACTGGTCGAGAAGCATGGCAAGTATCACATCAGCGATCTCGATGTCCTGAGCGCTGCTCAGTACCCCAAGGTACCTTGTCCACTCCTTCCTTTCCGCTTGGTCCAATTCCGACGCGATAAAACTTGGTGTGGCGCTGCTGGCTCACCTCGACGACCGACGTCACGATGAACACTGTGATCTGATCAGGTGTTTGACGAGTACATGGACTTCAAGCGACTGTACGGCAACGTATCCTCGCTGCCGACGCGAGCCTACTTGACCGGGCCGGAGGTGGGCGAGGAGATCAAGGCCGACATCGAGCCGGGCAAGTCGCTCCACATCATGCTCAAGGCCGTGGGCGCGCCCAACGCGGACCACAAGCGTGAGCTGTTCTTCGAGCTCAACGGCCAGCCGCGCTCGGTGTTTGTCGAGGACAAGAAGCTCACCGCCAAGGGCCAAAGCCAACAGGCCGGCGGCAAGGGCCGCGAGAAGGCCGACCCGCAAAACAAGAAGATGGTGGGCGCGCCCATGCCCGGCTCCATCGTGGGCATCAAGGTGAAGGACGGCCAGGAGGTCAAGAAGGGCCAGCCGCTGCTCGTGCTGTCGGCCATGAAGATGGAGACCATCGTGTCGGCTCCCGCCAATGGCAAGGTCAAGCGGATTATCGCCAAGCAGGGCGACTCCATGAACGGAGGGGACCTGTTGGTGGAAATGGAGTGAAGGAGAGAAACTTCCAAATAAACATGACTTTATTCGAAGTTGTCGCGTTGTTGGGGGCGTGCGAGATGGCAGAGCTTGAGCATGAAAGGATATTCTTTGGCGGAGAACCGACGTTGTCGCAGCCGATCCAGTGCGTGCGTCGGGCACGCGACGAGGAGACCAGAAGAAACATCTCTCCCAAAGATAGGAGTCTTCTGGTCAACGTCGTGACTTCCTAGGCCGGAAACTCTGCCTAGCGGCAGACTGGTAAGGATGTACGAATGGCGTTGCATAAAATGCCCAAGAGACGTCATCGCATACTACCCTGATGAAGGCATGTTGCAAAGTGAAAAGCGGTTAGCAACGTCCCGCTTGACGACCGCTAATGGCACGCTACATTGCGCGTTTGCCCATTGGTCACCAGGCAAAAAGAGCGAGGCGTTGCTGAGGAGCTGAACTGGCAGATAAACCTGAAAAAACTTTGCTTTACACTCGCTCAACCGCATCCCGAACCGAACACATCTCCCTTCCTTTGCAGCAACTTCCCCCACCTTACGTCGTCCTCTCACCCGCTATCTTCTTTCCATCCCCTTGCACCTAAGCTTAGATACAAGCTCCACAGCTCCAGAAGAGGAAAAGAGAACAGCCGTACGACTTCAACTCAAGGTTAACTTCTGTTGACCGCACAAACTCAAAGAACAACAAGAACCCGAAGTAAAAGTGCCAGCTTTCAACATTAGAGCAGTGGAACCACCCCAAGTCCCCGCATAGTCTTTCGTGCCCGATGGACGGCCAGTCGGAGGCGAAGCCCAGGCGGTTCAGCTTTGGGCTCTTCAAGCGTCGAGGTAGCCAGGAGACGCTAACGCCCGCCAAGGCCGCCCCACGCAAGCGGAGCAGCACCTGCGGCGCGTCGACCTCGTTCCTCGCCTCGTCGCTCTCGTCGGTGGATCTCGAGAACCGCCAGTCGACGCTCAGGCGGGCCAGCAATGCCGACATGACCAAGGTGGACCCCGTCGCAGCCGCTGCCGTGATGGCTGTCGCCCAGGCCGAGGCCAAGAAGCCCAAGTCCGCCGGCACCATCGGCTATCGTGGGTCGGTATCCATGTTGCCGAGCTCTGCGCCTGTGCCCTGCCGCAAGCAGCGCGCGACCGTCGCTTTCGAGAAGACCTCCCTCGACGCTGAGTTCCTGGCGCTGGCACAGGAGGCGTCCCAGTCGGCGTTGGCGCCCATCAGCCAGATCTCTCAACCCGATGTTGAGGAGGTCGTGGTCACTCGACCGCGCAGCCAGAGCAACGTCACGGCGCCGACGATGAACCGCCGCAACTCGTGCTGCGACGTTCGCCAAGTGATCCGAACTGCCGGGGCTGAGCAGCCTCAGCACAGCAGTGCCGAGATCAACATCGCGCAGGCCGAGGAGGAGCGCAAGAAGAGGGAGCGTCGCCCTCTCTCTGTGGGCATCGCCCTGCCCGACTGGGTCCGCCAGCGCAACCAGGTGATCAACGAGATAATCAGCACAGAGCAGGACTACATCGCCGACCTCGAGGCCATGGTGGAGATCTACAAGGTGCCCATGCTAGAGTCAGGCGTGGCCACCAAGGACGAGGTCCAGGCTATCTTCTCCAACGTGAATCAGCTCATCGAGGTGAACAAGATGCTGCAGTTGGACATGGCCTTCCGGGTCAACGGCTCCAATGGCAACGAACTTGGCGACAGCTTCCTGCTCTTCGTACGTCGATCGTCTCCGTTGCTGTCTTGCAAGCGATGCTGACGATCCTTGATGAACAGGGCGACTACCTCAAGATGTACGCGATCTACTGCAGCAACCAGGGTGCGGCGCGCGAGATTCTTGACAAGTGCATGAAGAAGGACAAAGCCTTCGCCGAGTTCATCCACCACGCCAACCTTAACCAGCGCAACCACCGGCTCACCCTGCGTGACTACCTCATCAAGCCGGTGCAGCGCATCTGCAAGTACCCCTTGCTGCTTAGGGTACGCAGCCGCCTTCCTCCTGGAGAGCATGCCAGCCCAATGCTCACTCTTTTTCTTTTATGCAGGAGCTGCTCAAGAACACCCAGAACGACCACCCGGACTTCGAGAAGCTGAGCCTGGCGCTGACCAAGATCCAGAACGTCGTCGCCGACATCAATGAGAAGAAGCAGCGCGAGGAGGAGATGGCCGCGATGTTCAAGGTCAAGGAGCAGCTCAAGAGCACCGAGAAGCTGGGCGTTCAGCTCCTGGCCCCGGGCCGCAAGTACCTCCAGGAGGGCGTTCTCCACGAGGCGGCCAAAGACAAGAAGGACTTGGCTTCGTGGCACTACTTCCTGTTCTCCGACATGCTCGTCCTCACCAACGGCAGCACGGGCGGTAGCGGCACACGCAAGAGCGCCAAGCTTGACGTCGTTTCCGTTGTTCCCTTCGACCCCAACCAGCTCGTCATCTCTGAGAAGGGTGCGTCGCGCTTGATTCTCCAGAACCACCATGCGCAGGACACTCACGCGTTTCGTCGACCTCTTCTCTACAGACAATAGCGGGTCAGTGATGATTGAAAAGGGAAACAGCGTCTTCATGATGCCGTTCGTTTCGTTGGAGCTCAAGCGGAAGTGGGCGCAACTCAGGCCCACCAGCCCTCGGCGTGCTTGCTAGCAACTTTGCAGGCCTAGAGCAATACAGCGCTGCGGTCCGTAGACCGCATGTACTCTATCAATGCCCTCGCCGCCGTTGTCACCGGCGGTCAGCCGTGTGGCGAGACAAGCGTCCTGCAGCTGCCGGCAGCACAGCCGCCTTCGTCCTCCACCATGACCAGATCAGGAGATTTCGCGCCAGGGTCATGTCTTTGAAGAACTTGAGATATGCGAGCATCAAATCAGTTTGCATGCGTACAATATTTTGAAAAGAAAATGTCTTTTGGCGGCACATGAAATACAGCAGCACGTTCACTGTAGCCGCCAGCAACCGTGCCCCAATTCGTGGCAAGGCTACCCACATTTTTCATAACGAAGCGTGCGGGCAGTAACCTCCGCCGAGCAACGCAGCAGGCGGCGTGGCCTGCGGCTGAACAACAAGGAAGGCGCCAGCCCTGTATATAGCCAGCCTTCTCTCAATACCTTAAGATCACCAACCACAGCCAAAAGCGTCACTGCCACGAGAAATTGAATTTACGTCAGCGTGCCTTCCCAAATGCTGCGAGTCAATGTGCAAACCGATGCCGGATTGCTCCTGCCGCTGGAAATTGGCACAAATGAGACCGTAGAGGCGGTAAAGAAGAGATTGCAATCACTCATCAGCATGGGAGCGGAGGAGAACGATGACGGCGAGCAGAACCAAACCGACCATGTCCATTGCGACGTAACGATAGAAGATATGGAGCTCAGTCTCGGCGGCCGCACCCTTGAAAACTCGCGCCTGGTAAAGGACTACAGCGTGAAGCATAACGCCGCCCTTCATCTGGCCATCTTCCGCGGTCAGGATCAGAACCTGCCTCCCTCTGCCGTGCCGCAAGCGGCGACTTCGTTCGGTGCGCTGTCCGTACTGCCGCCCGAAATGGTCACGCACATCCTCTCCTTCGTGCCCTTCGAGGACCTCATCGTCAAGGTAGCTTGCTTGAACCGCGAGTGGAACAAGCTAGTCGAAGACGACAGCCTGTGGAAAATGGCCTTTGTGCGGCTGTGGCACAAGGAAGCTCAAGAAGAGGAGGAGCGCAAGAAGCAGCGGCGCAAGCTCCTCATGGAGCGCGAGTATCAGATCAAGAAGAAGAAGCTCGAGGAGGACTACGAGCGCAAGCGGCGTGAGCTCGAGGAGGAATACGACAAGAAGCGCAGGAAGCTCGAGGCCAAGAAAAAGGAAGAAGGCTGGAAGCAGGTCTTTGAACAGCACTACGTTGTCCAAAAGGTACCACAATCGTTCTTTTGACCAAGTCGTGTCATCGTCATTTCATAACCGTGTTCCTCATCACTATTCCGCAGCATTGGAAGTCAGGCAAGGCGTGGCTCGAAACGCTGGACGTCAAGCGGACTATCAACTGCCTGCTCTTCGATGACGAGACCGATCTCGTCGTGTGCGGCAACCACTCAGCCGATGGGCAAGGTACGCCCAGCCAGACCTTCTCTCGCTCCCTTGGTGCTTTTGGCTTTTTCCCGGATCTGCAGCTGACACGAGTATCCTCTTCGCTCTCTCTTTTGGCCACAGGCGGTGAAATCCGCTTCTGGAACCTGAAGAAGAAGATGTGCACCAAGACCATTACTGCCCACGACCGATGGGTGCGCGGCCTTTATTGGGAAAAGGACCGGCTCTTCTCCTGCTCCAACGACAAGACCGTGAAGGGTACGCACAAGGACTTGTCCCCATGTACTCTCACTCGAGCTTCTATGTCCTCACCGTAAGCTTTCCCTCTGTCTCGCTCTCCGCTGTACAGTGTGGAACCTGAACACGGGCGCGTTCCTGAACGTGTACGAGGGGCACGAGAACAATGTGCCCATGGTCCAGGTCTCGCTGGCCGACAACGTCATGGTCTCCTGCTCGCGTGACCAGACCGTCAAAATTTGGGTATATCGATCTGCGCTCTTTCTTGTACTTTCTTCTTTATACGCTTCAGGCTGACCCTTCATCTTCATCCTGCTTAGGACGTTGCGTTGGGCGACTGCTTGACGACGCTCTCGGGTCACTCCCACGCCGTCAACTGCGTTCAATTCAAAGACAACGTGATTGTGTCGGGCGATCGTGGCGGCCACCTCAAGATGTGGGACTTCCGCGCGGGAACATGCATCAAGACGCTCTCCACAGGGCTCGACGTGGTCCAGTGCGTCGAGTTCCTTGGCGGCAGGCCCACCGAGCTGATCGTGGCCGGTGGCAGCTCGCGCAGCGACGAGAAGAAGTATCCGCTCGAGGTGCGGCCCTCTCTCTCTCTCTCTCTCTCTCACTTTCTCTCTTTGTGTTGTGTGATGATATCTCTTCTTGCATGGTTCATCGAGTCTGACGCCTCTCCTCTCACGTAGATATGGGACCTGACCCTGGGCACGACGGTCTCCAGCTTGTATGGCCACACGGGCTTCAACTGGGCCATGCAGTACGACCACCCGAGCGGCAAGCTGGGTACGCCTCGGCCTCTAGCCCGCCCTCTGCTTTGATGGTTCATCATGCTAACACAAACAACAGTCACGGGTGGCGCCGACCGGTCGATCCGGGTGTGGGACGTCAAGGAGGGCCGGTGCGAAGGCGAAGTGCTGGACCGAGCCAAGGGCCGAGCAAGCAACCACGCCGACAGCATCTATACCCTCCAGTTCTCGTCCAACCGTGTCGTGAGCGGCGCCAAGGACAAGACCGTCAAGGTGTGGAACTTTGCCCGACGGAACAACGGCAAAGGACGCGACGACTACGCCTCATTGGGCAGGGAAGCAGCTGGAGACGAGAGCGAGGACGACGAGCGGGGCGGGCGCTACGCGCACCACGACTACGTCTTCACCGGTTACCAGATGGAGTGATGACGTGCTCAAGCGGGTGGAAGATGCTGCTGGTGGTGGGGCGAGAATGCTGACCATCCCCTTTCGGGGACGAGTGTAGCAGGTGTAAATAGCAGGGAGAAGGAATTGGATTGGAGGGAGCCTTTGTACAGTACAAACCAGATTGGCAGATTAACAACGCGATTCCCCCGACACCCTCTGCGTTCTCACTTGGCGGTCCGTAGATCGTCTTCCACAATGGGGTGAAAAAAAACAAAATCAAACTATCATTAAACTGGTGAACAAATCCAAAAAGGTAAGTGTTTCCTAATCGGAACCAGCAAACGGCAATTTCGAGGGGACAGCTCAGCGGCGGAGAGAAACGATAAGGAAAGCAGGCCAAAGTCCAAGCAAGAGAAGAAACGTTTGGCCCGCGTACATCCCTTTGACGGCTACTACGTGTTCATCTTCCTGTGCACAGCAACGGCGAAAGCGAGGAGTTTAATCTTCATCGTTCGAAGCAGCGCGTCAGAGGCGGGAGGGAGAAGATGAACAGCTCGCGTGATGCCGATGAGGCATCAGCAAAGATGACTAGCTCTGCGAGTATGGTAACCTTCCATCCGGCCAATAATGGAACAACGGAGAAGGAACCCAACTCAGAACAGGATGGAAGCAAAGTGGTAAAGACCGTGAAGAGTTTCCGCGAGTTGAAAGCCCTCTATGAAGCCAAATCGTCGGCCGAGACAGGCATCCCCGCCAAACCAACTCCTGTAAAACGATTTGGCCCCGCTGCGACCACCGCCGTGCCTGTCTCGCCTTCTCCAAGCCGCATCCCACCAAAAGCTTGGCAGAAGGATCCCCGACGCTTGTCGGTCGAGGATTCAACACCTCAATCGCCATCTCCTTCTCCCTCTACATCGGCAACAACTTCTCCAACGTCATCTTCACAATCAACATCAGGAAGCGCAGCAGCGGTGCCGGTCAAACGGGCAGATGATTGGGCGCAGCCTTCACTCGTCGCCGTCTCCCCATCCAAGAGCGTCACGGCTAGTCCGGCTGCAAGCCCCCGCTTAGTCTCTACCGGCTCAGACCAGTTCCTGCCGGTGGGGCGCAAGCCGTGGAACCGCAGCAAGACCTTGGGCGGCAGCCAAGTACCTCCAGCGACTGCTCTCGCGGGAGAGGGCACCACCACACCGCGGGCAGTCTCGCCAGACAACAGCGAAGTTACGGCCTCTGGCCTGGGCGACAGCTGGCTGAAGCGTATAACAGAGGAAAAAGGAACAGAGCGCGAAGACGTGAACCGGCCGAACCGCCCTCTCTCGATCTCTATTCAAAAGGGCAAGGTCGCGTCGGTGAAGGAGAAGTTCTTGGTCAAGGGCATGGCCGAGCCCACCACGCTCGCCGATCGCGGGCGCGGCTTCTCTGCCGACTTGCGCGACCTGACGACCCGCCCCATCATAAGCGACATCAAGCTGCCCCTCGCTCAAGGCGCGTCCAAGTCACAGGATAATCTGGGCGAGGACAGGCGCGCTTCGCGAGGCCACGTCACGAGTCGGACCGAGACCAAGCCAGGCAGCCCACACCAGAGCCAACACGGCCGAAGCAATAGCGACGTTATCAAAGCGGGCACGTTCACATCGGAGGACAAGGACAGTACTGCCGACAATACGTCTTCTTCCGACAGCAAGTCGGATGGACGACTGGTGCGTTCGCAGGAAGAGGTTGCGATGGAAGAGGAGCCACCTCTCCCCAACTGGGCCCTCCGGTGGCAGCCGCGGCTTGAATTGGTGGCCGAAGCCGAAGCCATTAAGGCTGGTGCTGCGCTGCGCTTGGACTCCAAGAAAGGGAGCGAGGCCCCATCAACTGACTCGAAACAGTTCCCTGCGGTGGACGAGAGGCCCCAGGAACAGCTCAGCAATGAGCCCGAACCGGTTTCTGATCTAACAATGGCCAGCAAGCCGCCTCAAGAAGAGGCCTCAAGTGAACCAGGCCCTGCCGCCAACGCCCAAACCAGCGAAAAGGTGACCACGAGCAAGGTCCCTGAGGCAACAAGCACAGAAGCTATCCCCAAGACATCGCCGACAACGTCAACTCTCACCACAGAGCCCGAGAAGCGACCGACACCGCCCATTCTGCAAGCGGTGGCTGACATGACAGCGGCTGAAGTGGCGAATGCCAACAAGGAGCAGGAAAAGCGAGAAGAAGGATCAGGTCGTTCGAGCCCGACCGGGCCCAAGTGGAGCCCCACCCGGCTCACGGCATCCACGCCCGACCTCTACGCCGACTTGCCAGCCAGTTCAGATGCCGGTCCAACGACGTCGCCTGCCCAAGAAGGAGAAGTCAGCTTGCGGCACTCTACCACGCTGGTGTTGGACAAGGAACGCAAGGCGAGGAGCGAGATACGCAGCCCCGGCTCTTCCGGACTGGTCTTCTCCACCAGCAAGTCCAACATTGAGGGCGGCGACGAACGTCGTCACAGTCGCCGAAGCCAAGACGCATCGTCGCTGGCCTCGCCCACCGTTGCCCACCGGCGACGCTCGACCGACCGCAACCACTCGGCAGACCCGCGGAAGCTACGCGGCGACGGAGGCGAAGTTGGCTCGCCACTGCGTGAAAAGCGGAAGGGCCGCAACAAGGACAGCACTAGCCAAGAAGCCGAAGAGGCCGGCAAGCGCTCTACCAAGGCGTCCCGCTCGAGGAAGGAGGGAGACGCGATGGGCGAAAGTCCTGCGCCGAAGAAGAAGGACAAGACAAAGGAAAAGAAAGACAAGGGAAGGGACAAGGTCAAGACCGGCAAGCGAGCCAAGGACGATCGGTCATCGCAGGTCGAGCCGACTGCCGTCGTAGGCGTCGAGGATGAAACCAGCGACAACAGCGAGTCTGGTGGCTCCGAAACCAACAACTTGCCAGCCAACGGCAGCCCAGGCATGAAGAAGTACTTCACCGAGTTTGTGAAAAACGCGCCCCCGCCAAGCCGCAAGGCTCAGAAACACCAGCTGGCCGGGTCTGTCGGCCGAGAACGCCTGAACGCGATCGACCTCGACTCTGGTCGCGAAAAGCGTACCTATGGCGTGAGCTCCTCCAAATCTGAGCTCGACGAGCAGCTCACGGAAACAGACGTTACCGTACCCAGCGAATGTACATGCTTACCACTCGGCAATCTTCCTGGTGGTGATTGGCACTGATGGTCAAATGCTTGTATCCCTGAGCAGGGGAGTCGGGCACCGAGACGGAAGTTGAGCTCGATACGGAGACCGACACAGCTACAGGTACGTGCACAAGCAGCTATATGAGTTGGCGTGGTCCTAACTTGGCTTTGTTCGGGCTCTAGAAACTGAGTACCTGAGTGACGGGCTCAAGCGCTCGCGAGGGAAGGACACCGAGGTGCCAACTCGACACAAATACAAGGGGAAGGAGGCCGAAGACACATCTGAACCCGAGGAAGAAGAGGAGGAACGAGATACTGTGGTTGTTGTCGGCGGCAGCGGTTCCGGGGTCACCTTTGGCAAGCCCAAGCGGGCCAAGGACGACATCTCGAACTCCCCCGCCTCGGCCCTCTTTGGCTCGCCCAAGCGGCGGAAAGAGAACCGGCGGTCCATGATTTTTGGCAAGCCCGACACCACCGAGACGTACGTCGCCTTCTTTCTTTGATTGCCCCCAAGCCATCACGAGCTGATGTTTTATCTTTCCGCCCTACTCAGCCGCAAGCCCAAGACTTCGCAGTCGATCCGGTCGGTTTACAGCGCCTTCTTGTCGCGCGGCAGCTCCAACAGCGTGGAGCTGCGGAAGGACTCGCGACGATCGGCCAGCATGTCGGGATCGGCATCCAGCTCGCCAGAGTCGTCATCGGCCGTCGTGCGCACGCGCACCGGCGTCGGCTCGGCCCTGTCGTCGCCCATCGCCAGCGTGCCTGAGCACCACGGCGACTCGGGCAACGAGAGCGGCGGGAGCAGCGTCCAGAATGAAAACGAGTCTGGGACCGAGGGAAAGGAGCAAGATGATGCCAGCGGGAAGAAGGGGGAGGACTCAGGAAAGAAGAAGGCCAAGAAGGACAAGAGCAATACCATCGCGGACAAACTGGCCCGCAACAAGCGCCTCACTTTCGAGGAGGCCGTGAATCTCTTCAACGAGTCCAAACCCACGAAGGCCATGCACCAACTCATTGCCAACGGTTTTGTCAGGGTGCGTGATCACCTGGTTGTGATCGATACCTTTCCTCGCCTCACGTTGATGCGCCTCTCCCTGTTGTGTGTAGTCGGACCCGGAGGACATCGCACGATTCCTGCACAGCGCCAACCACTCGCTGGACAAGGAGAAGCTGGGCATCCTTCTCGCTGAGAAGTACGTGGCAACTCACGCGTGAGATGACGAATGCTCACCGGTTGCATTTCCCATTGACTGTCGGGCGCGCAGCGAGGACATCTTCCCGGATGTGTTGAAGGCGTTCATCGGACAGATGGACTTCCATATGTTTGACTTTGACGTCGCCTTGCGTAAGGTGCGTTTCAGTGTACAGTTCTTTAATTGAATCAAATGATTGACGTGAAGGTTCCGGTTCGGCTGCAGTTGCTATTCACGTTCCGGCTGCCCGGCGAGGCACAGAAGATCGACCGCATCGTGAAGGTGTGGGCTTCTCACTGGCACGAGCACAATCCAAAGATCCTTCCCGAGTCCAGTATGACCCTCTCTCTCTTTGTTGTATGTTTTGTGAGGCATGGATCCTAAACGCTCCATCGTGCATACAAATTTGACAGAATGCGTTTACGTGCTGGCCTACGCGGTGATCATGCTCAATACGGATGCGCACAACGACATGGTGCGCTACAAGATGACCCTCAAGGAGTTCCTCGTCAACGTCGCCCACAACGATGGCGGCGAGCTCATCCCGCAGGCATTCCTAGAGGACATGTATGTATCCTCTCATTCATCACCCTTTCGCGTCTTGCCCCTATGCTGATGTGTGCGCCGATGACTGGTCGCGTAGCTACCCGCGCATTGTCGAGGAGGAGATCCGGATGGAGGACGAGGGTGCACTGTTCCCAACGGCCAGCAAGAAGGGATGGCTCATGGTGCGCTCCAAGAAGCCCTTCCAGGTGTGGAAGCGCCGATGGGTGCTTCTCACCAACGACAAGATTCACATCCTGCGCAAGATCGGCGTACGTGCCATGCTCTCGTTCACGAATTTGACCAACCGCCAACAGCTGATAATTTCTGTTTGCTTGCACAGGACAAGCACCCGCTGCAGTCGATCCCGCTGGAGAACCTGCTGACGAACACGCCGATGATGGGCCAGGGCAAGGGCAGGTACTTGCTCAAGCTCTACCACACCCCAACGCAGGACCGAAGCAGCGGAGGCGGCTCGGCGAACCGCGCCCCCGTTGGATCCTCTGCAGGAGGCGGCACGCTCAAGGAAAAGCGCATGGAAAAGCCCGCCGCCAAGAATGAGCCGATCGATCTGAGCGATCGCGTGGTGACGATCCTGTGCGCCTTCGACAAAGAGGTCTTTGAGGACTGGCTGACCGCCATCACGAGGAACATCGGTATCAAGTCGCGGCTCAAGAAGGTCAGCAGCACACGCTTCTGATCTCTCTATTTTTCACTCTTTCGCATCCGCAACGCCCTCTTAACAACACCCTCTTCTCCCACGCACGAACATCCACCCCAATTGAATGTACAAAACGTTTTTGGAGGCCTGCTTTGACTAAAGACTGGCCCACCAATCAGCAAGCTTATTTTTAAATGTTTTTCAAGCAAGACTTTCTTCTCAGAAGCAAAGGCGCAGCCTGTTCTATCTTGTGTTCTGCCCTCTTTCGCCACAACAGGATAAGCCAGGAAGCAACAGAGGGAGCGGCAATGGACGAAGAGAGCAGCAGCCCGCAGGTGAGGCCCCTCAGCCAGTGCCTTTCGCCCCGCCAAGGTTCGCCATTGACGACCGGCTACGAGTATCTAGAGCAACAGGGCTACGCTGTTTTCAAGGACGTCGCCACGCCCGACCAGGTAGCCCCCAACTTTTGATCGGTGTTCATCTTCGCCAGTTGGCAAACTTCCACCTGTTGGTCTTGCAGGTGGAAGAGGGCCGGAAGCTGGTGTGGGACTTCTTAGAAGGGATGCAGGGCGCATCCATCAAGCGAGATGATCCAAGCACATGGGATCAGGGCTGGCCAGATCGCTACGGTAATGGAATCATGTGGCCGAAGGCGTGGGCCAGTGCGCCTTCCTCTGGTTCAACCGTGCGCTGCCCACTTTACAGCACATCTACTCCAACATCTGGCAGACCCCTGATGTACATCGCATGTCCTTCTTTTCCTTGTATGCTGGCTGTTGACATGCCTTTGCTCTAGCTTGCAACCAGCTTCGATGGCTTCTGCATGTTCAGACCCTTCGAGTACAATGAAAAGTGGACCACAAAGGCCGGCGGGTACCACTTGGACCAGAACGGCCTGAGGAAGCCGCACAAGATCTGTGTTCAGGGCTTTGTCAACTATTACCCTAGTGGTGAACAGGACGGCGGACTAGTCGTTGTGCCTCGCACACCGTGTTCAACGAGATTTTCGCCAATCACCCTCGACTGGGCGGCCGTGCGGCATGACTGGGTCAGACTACAGGGCTTTGGCCCTGTACGACATCACGACCATCTTCCATCGTCCAGCTCTAACAGGTGG
Source organism: Acanthamoeba lenticulata (assembly GCA_002179805.1). NCBI lineage: Eukaryota > Discosea > Longamoebia > Acanthamoebidae > Acanthamoeba > Acanthamoeba lenticulata. Next base: position 27,010 of record NAVB01000865.1, read on the forward strand.
CTTGCTGGATGACAGGAGAGCCCATGGCAGAACGAGATAAAGTGGGCGGGACTGAGCCCCATCAAGGTGTGTGCTGAGGCTGGCGACATGGTTCTTTGGGACAGCCGTGTCATCCATTGCAACACGAGGCCCACAACAGCCCGTCCAATTCCCACCGACGGGGCAATCCTTGAGCTAAGGCGGCTCGTAGCCTACGTGTGCATGACCCCGTTGGCAAGGCTCACACCCGCCCTGATCAGCAAGCGCCAGGAAGCCTTTCGTGCAGGCCACACTTCGTCACACTGGCCAGAGGAAGTCATGATTGGCGGCCGCACCAACGCATTCAGTGAGAGCTTCAAACCGCCCAAGCTGCCGCCCTCCGCGCGCGCCTTGTTCCCCTCTACGAGGAAGATTCTAGCTGAGCAAGGGCAAGGGCCTTATCATATATAAACACATCCGCTTTAGTTCTAGGTGTTGGACGGATAAGGCCTGGGGTCTCTTGCGTGTTGATCATTCAGATGATATCTATCGATGGATACAGCTGTCTTTGCTAGATGCAATGATACATCGACTAATTGCACCAGCACTGTCACCAAACAACAATGCGAGGGCAACCCTCTTTTGTGGCGTTTGAGGTGACTCTTGGCAGTGCCTCATCACCACGTAGACGGGAAGAACTGTCCAGCTGACGTTTTTTGACCAGCTGCCGATGCAGGAAGAGTCATTCATCGACGGATACGGCCATACTGCGGAGAAAGCACCGCTTCCCATCCGAACAGCGAAGTTAAGCTGCGCCAGGCGGTGTTAGTACTGGGGTGGGCGACCACCCGGGAATCCACCGTGTCGTATCCTCCTCCCTTTTTGCCCTTTTGCCCTCCTGCTATTTCTCATCCTCCTCTTTTTTGCCTTTTGCCCTCCTGCTATTCCTCATCCTCCTCTTTTTTGCCTTTTGCTCTCCCTCCCCTTTCTTTGCTCTTTCTAGTTGGCGCCAAGCCTGTTAGCGCCGTGGACACGCAAGCAGCCTCACCAGCGGCCATGAGGCCCGTAACGACGGTGTCGGGGTTGTCGCCTGTATCCCCGCCCCCACTCGTCAGTCAAAACCATACTATTTCCCACACTAAAGGTCAATCCTCCTTTTGGTACCTTCTGCAGAGTGGGTCATTTCGGAGCGGAGTCGACGCTCGTGGTAGTGCATCGTATAGTTATTTTAAGTCCAATTGGTCAGCTTAAACTGCAGTAGAGCGAGCAGAATTAACGGTGGCCGCTGCTGCGAGGTTAACAGAAGAAAGCGAGAAGATTGGCGCCGTCCTTCGCAGTAGGCACAAGGTTCTTTAATCTACGCGCCCATTGGTTGACGCAATACCACAAGCCAAGCAACGGCAACGGACAGGACAACGGCCAAGGGCAACCTGCCACGCTGGCCCACTACAAAAAGGCCAGAGGCTATTTGTTTTTCACCACTCTACTACTTTACATCAACACCACCACTACACCATGGGCGACGAGGTTCAGGCTCTTGTTATCGACAACGGTTCGGGCATGTGCAAGGCTGGCTTTGCCGGTGACGATGCTCCGCGCGCTGTGTTCCCGTCGATTGTCGGTCGTCCGCGCCACACGGGCGTGATGGTGGGCATGGGCCAGAAGGACTCGTACGTCGGTGACGAGGCCCAGTCCAAGCGTGGTATCCTCACGCTCAAGTACCCCATCGAGCACGGCATCGTGACCAACTGGGACGACATGGAGAAGATCTGGCACCACACCTTCTACAACGAGCTCCGCGTGGCGCCCGAGGAGCACCCCGTCCTCCTCACTGAGGCCCCGCTCAACCCCAAGGCCAACCGTGAGAAGATGACCCAGATCATGTTCGAGACCTTCAACACCCCCGCCATGTACGTCGCCATCCAGGCCGTGCTGTCCCTCTACGCCTCGG